>MU225181.1:2421388-2470803 GCA_018584345.1 Thuja plicata | reverse complement strand
GATTGATGGAAAATATCTCTCCTAAATTTATCTTGTATATTTGTGATATCTATTAACTTCAATTTTATTCCTTAATTATTATCATTATTTATGTTGGTTACTTCCATATGGATAAATATTACTTTAGGTTTTTATGAGACCACTCAATGATAATTTTGGTTGAGTGACCAATTATTTTGATGCACTGTGAAATAAGATTAAATTAGGGAACTACCCTATCCACCAATTATCTTGATGCAGAGTGGTGGCAACTAAAGATTAATAGGTCCAATCTACTGTACACAACCGATTGAGAATGTCACTTTAAACTGTGAACAATGGTTTCAACTAATTCTGACAAATTCCTTAGTCTTCGAATACCTCCAAATTCAGGGAACTATCCTATCCACCAATTGCCTTCTAAGAAACTTTGTTATTCCCTATTGCAACTGATTAACATATAATACTCTGATAATACTCCCCAGTTATCTTTTATGTTTTGGTCTCAATCTTCTACAATCACCACTTCACAGTCCAAACAGTGAGTGACCGATTTTATACCGGCAACTTCAAACTAGTTCAACACAAACCCTAGGTGATCAAGCTAGATTTGGGTTTAATGGATTAGTTTGAAGTTGGGTGTTTGGAATAGTCACAGATGATTGGGAAATTTTATGTGGCCTTCTAATGTCTTGGCATTGGTGACTCCTTGACCTCTGTTCACCACTGACTATAGATTTATGTTCCTTCTTTCTCCCACTGGCTAAACATGCTAAACTCGATTAGCCTAGGGCATCAAACTTGAAGCGGTTTGGCAACCTCCATAGCTCTAAGTGTTGGATAAATTAAAGCATATTTCCCTAATTTGATTTTCATCTAGCGGCATAGACAATCCAATGGTGAAAATACAAACTAGGTTGAAACAGGTTAAATGAATTCGGGAGGACAGTGTGCATCAATGGACTGGCAATGGATGTTAATTCATCTAACAGTTCATGGTAGACTAATATAATGAAACACATAAAAATTTTAAATGAATGACAAATACCGAGGATGCATCAAAAATTATTTCACCACGAAGATGTATAAATGAATTTGCAGGGTTAATAAGCTATCTGTTCATCACAAGAACGACAGTGCCACAAATAGAACAAGAGAAGACAAAAGGAAGATACTCCAAACTGTGAATCTTTTGTATTCCAAATAGTGCTTCCTCCTTTTCACTTCGCCCTTGATCAAATTCGTCGTGCTTCCCTAAATAGTGTATTCCAAATACTGCTTCCCCAAATAGTGCTTCCTCCTTTGCACTTCGCCCTTGATAAAATTCATCGTGCATGGAATAATGAAATGTGAAACCTTTTTTTTTAAATTTATACCCGTGTTGGTCAAAATTTTGACCAACACAGGTATGGATTAAAAAAAATCAAATCTTTCCTTCTATAATCCAACCAAACAAAACCTTTTTATTTGTTGGTCGCATTGTTTGGTCAAAAAATAAGGTCAAATGTACTAATGATTTCCTCGTTTAACTAGGTCAAGAAAACCTCTCACTAACTTCATCTTACTTACTTTGATTAAGTTATCAAAATTTACATGACAAAATCCCTTATGCCACAACCAACTATCTTGAACCTTAGCTAGTAGACAACTCTTAATAGTAGAATTCAGATGGAACAAGTTCACTCTTGTTTGCTCACTAGTAGCAATCCACTCGCATGATTTCCCAATAATTCTGCACATTACACCATTGAACTCTAATCTAAAACCTTTGTTATTTAACTTAGAAACACTTAACAAATTCTATCTTAAATCATCAACCCTTTAAACATCATAAAAAATATTTTTATCATTCAAAGCAATGGATCCTTTACATTTCACCAAACAGGGAGCATCATTCCAAAATCTTACCGAGCCTCCATCACATTCCTCTAAATTTAGGAACTTTTTTTTATCATTGGTCATGTGATGAGTGTATCCACTATCAATAATCCAATTACCACTATGATTCATGTTAGAAACTAAAGATCTCTCACCTTCTTCTGAAGGATCTTCCATTACTGCAACAAACACAATTTCTTCTTCATCTCTTCCATCAGATTTCTCATCGGTAACACCTTCCTCATCTAAGAAAAAAAATTTCTTGTTCCTATCATTGAATCTTTGTGGTTTCTCCTTCCTCTCACTATAAGAGCATTTAGATGCAATATGACCAATTTCATTACATGCAAAGCACTTCAAAGGCAACTTACCCATGTATTTACCTTTCGTCTAGGAAGTCTTCTAGCAATGAAGGCTTATAGATCCTCATGATCTCTTTCTTTAGACAAGATAGATTCATAATCATTAGAGTGACATTCTAAAGAACTATTAGACACCTCCTTTCCTTTCATAGATGGTACAAGAATCAATCATGAATTGAAATAATCTTCAACTTTAGACATGCTATTATCATAATTACTTAACTCAAATGAAGTTAGTTTCCCTATTAATGCATCCAGGGTAATAGTAAAAGTTCCTAAAGATATGAACTCTTGAATATCTGAAACCCTAATAGCATATTGAGGTAATAAAGATCTCAACATTTTTCTTACCACATCCTCCTTGGGAAGATTACCACCATCACCTTGGATAGAAGCATCAACTTATTTGATTCTCCAACTATATAGCTCAATATTCTCATTGTCTTGCATTCTCATCTCATAATACTTTCCTCTTAAGTTGTTAACCTTTTCCTTCTTCACATGTGGATCTCCACCAAAGACATTTTTTGACTTGTCCCACATTTCATAAGCAGTATCTAAGTCTTTAATATCAACATACTCTGCATCTGAAAGAGTACTTGTAATAGCTTCCATAGTAGAAAAATATTCATGCTTAACCTTCAACTGATTTGGAGTTAGGGTTCCTAGGGGGAAAGTATACCTATTTACCACATGATCCCTATAATGATCTCCCACACCCTTAAGATAGAGCTTCATTCGACTGCACCATATGGATTAGTTCTCTTTTTTGAATTTTGGACCTTCCTTTTGCATCATCTTCGATCTTTACCTCAAGCTGTTAAACTTCAACACAAAAGAGGACATGAGCTATGATACCAATTGTTAGACCTAAGATCAGATTATTGAGAGGGGGGGTGAATCGGTAATCTACCAAATAAACCAACTTTACAACCACTTAAATGTTAATCACCATTCACAAGATTAACCCTAATAGCAGTAAATGATAAAATTAAGCATCCAAGATCATCCACAAATTTGATGCACATATTTATCTCATGGAAACCCAATTAGAAAAAAAACCACGGTGGAGATTAGTACCCACTAAAATAATATACTCCTCTAAAGTAGGGCATGTGAGGAGCTTAACCTTGTTAGGATTTTACAGCAAGACTATTAGGTGCTACCCGATTAATGGATTTACCTTAGGCCTATTAGAACCTTTATCATGTTAAGAGTATCCTTGTTAGAGGACTTAAAATTACAAGCTAGTGTGTCACCTTGTTAAAGGATTTACAATAAAGATAGGTTAGGATCTACCATGTTACGGGATTTAAACTGCTGTCACTATTAAGGAACAATGACACCAACAATGATCTGCAAAATAGCACTACCTTTTCTTAATCAGATTCACTAAAGCACACAATCTCTTTTGATCATACTTAACTCTTCCCTGGCTTGATCACAACATGCACCTTACACCGCATTTGCACAATACACATGATCAACACACTTTGCATTGAACTTCAACCATTATATAATGAACTATTAAGTCCACCACCTTGATCAAACCCTAAAATGAAATCAAAAGTATCCCGCTCAAATCCAATGACCCAAACACCAAAATTAAATACACAAAACATATTTCCAAGACTGCATCAGCCTATACAACGATTTACATATTAAATTATGCGAAAGAGTCAAACACATTTAGACTATAATTAAACTTACTTAAGAATCTTCTACACACGATAACATCGATCAATATGATGGTATATTATCACCTCCAGTAAGGATTACACATTATTAGATCATAAATAATTCAGTATTAATCACTGTCGCATTGATATCGATCACCAATACAAGATCTGTCATTGGTAGCTCACGAACATAAACACTTAATCTGTTGATTAAAATTGTTTTTGTTCACCAGTCACTTAACCTTCTTACCAATCACTCAAATTAGTTGCAATTGCAATTGTAGGATCTAATTACTGTTGGTCACCATATCCTATGATCGCGTCACAAGATACATTATAGATTTGACAAGACATTCAAATCACCTATCACCTGTCATCAATTGTTCTAGTTGTAGTATTGTTAAATAATCCATTCAATTACAACTCTCACATAAACTTAGTTGACTACTAGTGGTCATGCAATTGACATCTAGAGACATACCTAAGTCTCCCCTAAAGATAGAAAGTATTGAAACTCTAATTCATCACAAATATGCTTGACAACATACTAGGAGCACAAAGTCAATAGTTGACATCAATGACAATATAATATTTGATCATCTTGTAATAAAATTACTATTGCATCACCAAAACACACTTACCATCGTTGCATCAAATATGCCAACAACCTATTCTTTCACTTGTGTTACTCTTACATATTTAATCACTAGGTGATCCATTTTGTCTATTATATTTTACAATGGTACAGTTATAAATGGTTGTTAATAGGCTAACAACTAACCGCTTATTGCTACAAGCTTGGTATTCAATCTATCTAAGGATAAACTAAAAGTGTTATATGTTTAACAAATGATTCACTTGGTATGAATTTTGAAATAAATTAGTGTTGGTTTTTTGATACTATAGAGGGATACTCCAGAGATTACAAAAAAGATACACACACACAATGTGTATAACTTTGCTATCTAAAATTATAGACCTAATGTTGCTAAATACATTGGAATAGATATGACCAGCCATATATGGATTTCATTAAAATGGATGT
The DNA here is from genome assembly GCA_018584345.1 of Thuja plicata. Lineage (NCBI taxonomy): Eukaryota > Viridiplantae > Streptophyta > Pinopsida > Cupressales > Cupressaceae > Thuja > Thuja plicata. The sequence goes on along the minus strand of MU225181.1, from coordinate 2,465,860 downwards.
TATTGGGATGATGAGAGGATTAGGAAATATGATTGGTACAATGAATTAATAAGGATATACTAATGTAAACTGTTCGATGATGTAATGACTGTAACTAAGATGGTTACAAGATTCGGGATTATGGCTAGTAGCATGATTTAATGTAGATATAATACTACAGATGGTATAACGATATAATGGCTCAACGCTATGTGATTGAAGGCTTAACATATCAGATGGAATGGGATAGTTGGGGTGTGTTTGTGGCTGGTGCTTTCTATAGGTACAGGTACCAGGATGCCATGAAAGGACCTCAAACGTAAAATACAAGAATCAAGGATAAAATGGACTCATGCTATAATCCTAATATAATCATGATGTAGAGGGATAAAGACTCTAGATCCTCGACATAAATGAAATGTAATAGTATACCTACTAGGGATCACATTATTGTAATTCTTCTCTCCAAGGATAAGTTGGAGAGATTTTGTAAATATGTGAACCTGCAATCCTTTGCACACGTGTAATGTAATGTAATCATCTGAACATTTTGATTTAGACTACAAAGTCTCGGAAAATACTGGAGGTTTTCTTCACTCCATTCTTTCCTATTGGTGCCCATAGTGAATGGAGCAACTTTGTATTCCTTTTAAAAATTCATAAAATTTATGGCTTTGGCCTTTTACCGATATAAAAAACAAATTATTTATAATATGAGTGCTTCAGAATTGTTAGAGAGATAAATGTGGAAGGAAAATTAGTTAGAGGGATTAATCTTTTAGTTAGGGTAGATATAATTCTCAATCATGAGGAAAAAAACTAAAATGGATAGAAAATACAATAAATATGCATCCATGAATGAAGGCAAGTTTTCCCTTCTTGAGGGACTATTCCCTAATTTTTCCAAGGTTGTCCCATTAGGATATCTTACTCCAATTGATTAAGCAACCTAATGGTCTCTCAAGAAGCCTTGAAATTCGAAGTTAGTGAAATGCCTTAGGTTATGCATAAACTCTAAAGTTAGTTTCTTGGATAGAAAGAAAAGGACAAGGGATAAATAGGTTAGGGGAAATACCATCAAACCTTAAACTATTAAGAGAAGATGCAATTAATGCCTTTGCGGGTCATGAGCTATAATGTCATATTATCTTTGGATTGTCATGTTAGTCCATGCAATTTGGGGCACTTATAGAGTATAGATATAGAATTAAATATGGTATATTTGAAATGAAATAAATATAAAATGATATTGAATACCTTGGATCTAGAGACATAAATTGATTTGTTTATGACAAAAGAAATAATGCATATAACCTAAGATTTGAGAGATTAGAAATAGAGAAACTATGAAAAATGATCTCTACAAAATCTTATTTTGTATAAAGGCATGGATCAAGTCTTCTTGGGTAGCCTTGCACTTCATAAGAAACAGTTTTGCCTTTTGGGAATATCCTTGAAATCACAAATTAGAGGTTTCATACTTAATGACTTTTTATTTTGTTTGTACCTAGAAATGGAAATTTTGGCGCTACTAAGAAGCACGATTGAAGCTTGACATGGAAATTGAAACTCTTTATGACTTTCTTGATTTTTGTCAATCCTCATTGATTAATTAAATGATATTTTCATAAGTGGGAAGAAAGAAAAAGAAAACTTAATGATTATATAATAAAATATCTAATGAATGCTTGAGACTTGATGCAACACAAGAAGTAATATCAATGCATTAGTAATATATCAAGTGCAAGAATCAGGTTTTGATATTCTTAATGCAAGATCTAACATAATACTTTTAACTAATGCAAATATAAAGTGACCATAATGTATTTTAGTGTATAGATGAAAATAGTTGTTTTATAGATAAAATGATTTGAGTTGATGTCTTATCATTATTTAGGCACACAATTTGAACATTAACATGCGTAACAATAGATAAACATGAAACAAAAAAAACTTTGAATTTACCATTAAGGTCAAAACTAGAATGATGTCCTTGAACTAGATTAAGATTGTGGAGGACACCATTAAAATATAGAAAGAAAGTAATAATATCAAAATTGAATTTAATCTAAGCCATGATAAAGTATTAGAATTTGATAGAGAATTTATTTGATTAGACAACATCATAGCTATGAATATATATTTAAGAAATAGCATGACAAGAGGAAAAAACATAAGAATATACAAATTTCACCTTTACAACACTCGATTTATTATTAATATAAATATTTTAAAATTAGAAATTAAAAGATTTATTCCATTTAAATGATTGCAAATTGTCTAGGTTGTTTCCACCCCTTTAGGTTAGAGATTTTTATTTTTTTTTTCCTGGATCTCAACAATTATGGACGATCTAAGCATCATAGAACTTATATATCCTAGACAATATATACTTGTTTCAAATGAATCTTTCATATGTCACTTCGTTTTACTGTACTGTATTATGCAATTATCTACCCGTCCAATTTGAAAAACTTACACCATAGTATTGAACAATTATTGGAATGCCTTACAGACTGTTCCAATGAAATCCACCACACTTTTCTGCAATTGTGATAAGAGAAGATTTTGTTCTCTTTTCAAAAGACAATGGTTGCCCACTTTGACAGCACGATAGAGACAGCCTTCCAGTGAAGGAGAACAAAAAACAAATTAGCACTATTGAAGTTGTTACTTGCGGACATTTTAAGGCCCATATATTTTAAGACATACTCAATTGCCTGGTTGAAATATAAATATTCCTGTTGCTCTTATAATATTATTCTAATGTGCCTTTCCACGAAATTCCATACTGTAAACTCATATGATCTCCTTTAGTCTAATCATTTCAGATACCTTTACAGATGGAAAACATCTGAGATGCAGACCTCTTTATTTTACTTTCTATTCCACTTTCTATTCCACTTTCTAATCAGAATTTCCTTAAAATATCTAAGCTAAATGATCATACACGGGCTCCTTAAAAGATTGTTTTGAAATGAATAAAATGTTTTTAAATCAATAAATTTCATCACACAGTGATCTATAATTAAAGAGGGGAGGGAAGAATTAGATTGTAGACAAAATCTAAAATATTAACTTCTACTTCGGCCTCTTTTGAAGGTTATGTCTACAATCCAATCCATCATTCTGATATTTCATCTTTCTAATAAAAGATTATTGACTGTGATCTGAAAAGTCAAATTCGGTATAACTGTACAATAGGGTAAATTTGAATTTAAAATTGAGTGGGAAATTTTTGGGAAGTATAGAAAGAGATAAATACAAGGAATGTTTTGCAACGGACAGTTAGTCTGAAGATATAAACAGCAGTTCTTGGCAGATATAGATAATGTTTTTGGGTGTTCAAAGCTCCAGATTTGTAGAAGAGTAGGGAGTTTTGAGCAGCTCCAGATTAAAAGTGGCTAGGAGTGATTGGTCGCAGTTCCAGATCATTGCAAAAGATTTCTTTGTGATGATATATAGAAGATTTGTTTGTGATGAATATAGTAATCTGAGTTTAAATTTGTTTAGCAAATGTAACTTTTATGATTTTATAGAAATTATTGCCGGTCTCTAATAATTTTGTGTCTTAATGGAAATTGTATTCCAACAGAAAGGAATTCAAATTGTTGAAGGTGTTTCAAAGACTAATAATTGCCTTATTACGAGGATTGAAAGGAAAGATTCTGATGGGTCTCATAGGGAAAACATAAGCGTCTTTCATTAATGATAAGGCGAGTTAGATATTGTGCCTTTGTGTTCTTTGGTTGAGTTTGGACCTTCTAAACTTGTTCTCATTCACTATGGGTTAAGTTCTCATTCATCTTTAGAGTTTTTTTGAGGAGGTTTGCATTCAAATTTCAATGATTGTTGGCTTGGCTCTTCTTTTATTGTGATGTTTTTATTTGTTTCTTAGGAGGTCTTTCTATTTCAAGGCTTGTTTCTTTGTTGATTTTGGTCTTGTAACATTTTTTGTCATTTATGTTCTAATTAATTCAATTGGGAAAGGGCCTAAATCCATCAGTCAAACATAAACAACTAAAAAAACATCAAGCCTTTAGACAAAATAAAAGGAATTTACAAGAAATGAATTCAACCAACAAAACCATAAAACAAAACAGGAAACATACTAGTAACAAAAAGAATTAGCAGTCAACACAATCAGACACAGAACTAGATAGAGGGGAGATTTGTTAAGAAAGAAATAGTGCGGAAACTCTTTCCGAATGCCAAATTAACAGGTAAATAAGAAACTATATCTCTGAGATGTGCAAGACAATAAAATAAGAAATTACCAGACACAAAACACAGAGAGAAAACACCAGATTTAACGTGGAAAAAATCTTTCGGGAAAAAACCCAACATCGAACAAACCCTCAAGCAACTTTGTATTACAGTAAAAATATTTACATACAATGCATGCGGGATTGAACTACATAGGCTCAGATTGCCTTACAATCAACCTAACATAACACCATGCTACTCGCCTCAAATTTATAACGTATTCCACATACATTTATACACTCTGTGATTCATTATAAAATTCGGTATAGCAACTGCCGCTCCATGAAACCTTGGCACTCCTCCAGTTGACGATCACTTCAGCATCAGTTCACTCTGTTCACCTAAGAGGCTCCCTTCGGCATTGAGTCACTCCCTTCAGCCTCAAGTCACTCCCTTCACCTCGGAGACTCCCTTCGACACTTTTGCCTCTGCCAGGTCTTGTCGTATGGTGACTTCTCCCTTTGGCACTTTTGCCTCCGTCGGGTCTTTTCGTACGGTGACTTCTCCCTTAGGCATCCAGTCACTCCCTTCGGCCTTGGGTCACTCCCTTCACCTCGGGTCACTCCCTTCGACACTTTTTCCTCCGCTAGGTCTTATTGTATGGTGACTTCTCCCTTCAACACTTTTGCCTCCGTGTCGTAGTCTCCAATCCGTACAATCCACCGAGCACCTATTTCCTCACCGCACTATGAGATTGCCTCCGTCGTACGGTGGTCTTGTCATACGGTGAGATTGCCTCCACTGTACAGTGGACTCCCACTTTGTCATTTCTTAACAATCTCCCATTTGGTGAAGTATGGACTCACTCAAAACCATGGACCAATGAACATAGAGAGTATAGCTTGAAACATGGACTCTAAAGCCCATCAATGTTGATATACCACTCGAACACAAAACCATCAAGAACAAAAATCTACCATGTGCACCATTGAGATATTTACATAATAGTCTCATCTCATTCATGAGCGTTCCCACCTTCTACCATGTCACTGCCATTGGACGCGCATAGAATCTATCCATTGAGAAAACCATACAATTTGTCCCACAGAGAACCATAGCTCTCTGTATCCCAAAGCACAAAACCCTCGATCCAAAAAATAATCGAATGTATCAACATTTGTCACAATCATAGCTGAAATAGCACCCACTGTAAGTGCTAACACGTCCAACTATACATACCTCTAAGGTATACCAACATGGATTCAAAAACATCACCATATTCAACCTGTTACCTGCAGTCTCAAGCCTCAAGTGCAATAGTTGTCACATACACGCCAAGAAGCTCCCACTGCAAAGGCAATATTAATATGATATAAACCCATTCAAAATCATCACATAGAAGTGCAACAACAAATTTGTAGTATCAAGAACATCAACAGTACATCAACAATGTACCATGTCCTTCTACGTACACCTCTAAATGCCTGTCAGACTTCCTGCTGAAACCATCAACCGTTTCAACAAACACATTTCTAATCACAAGAGAAAACATCATCACTGTTGTCACTAAGTACCCATGAGCACCTGTAACCCATCAATTCATGCTAACTCCAAAAGCAGATCAACAACTTCATGAAGCATCAAGTAAATGACCAATGTACTCAATACACAACAACAAACAAGATCAATGTCAAAATTCCAACCATGGCCTCAGGAACATAAACATGACAATATGATCTAAAACATCTCAACCAAAGAGATAACATGCTCCATATGAACATACCATAACATGTCAAATGAAAACATAATCCACACCTTTATCAAAGACCCCGTTGAACCCTCAAGATGTCGACATCCTCAGTCACATGAAGATAATCATCTCCAAACAGTACTTCAGCAAATGCGGAAAGATCCTTCTGCAACATTAGAATCTCACGCCTTCAATATCTGTAATACTAATAAAGATCATTCACTACGTCACTACTAACAACTCCCACTAAACTGTGGTGTCGAGTTACACATGGCATTGTGACAAACTTCTTCCACACATCACTACCAACAAATCCCACTATACTGTGGTGTCGAGTCACACATGACATCGTGACAAACATATTCCACATGAAGATCAAATTAATCTAACCAGTCATCATCAAATGTCCGATTAGCCAAAGCAGAACTACTAACATCTTCATCATTTTGAGAAGATTCAGAACTCGAAGAGTCGTACCTTTTCTTCTTCTTCTTCTTCTCCTTCCAGTCCTTCCAGACATGACCAATTTGCCCACAGTTCCAATACTTCACTTTGGACTTATTTCTACAATACTTATACCTAGTCTTCTTGTCCTCCCATTTGTCTCCATCCTTTGATCTGCCTCAAACAGAGAGAGCCTCTTTGGCCTCTTTATAAGTCTTCCTCCGCATCTCCTCTGACAAGAGTGCAACAACTACCTCGTCCATTTTTAATTGGGTAGTATTACTTCCAATAGACATCACCAAGTGGTCCCATGAATTAGGCAAGGAACACAACAAGAGCATACAACATTCTTCCTCACCAAGGGTTATACCAATAGATGTCAACTATACGATAACCATATTGAACACATTCAGATGATCTACAACAGTTGGTCCTTCATCCATCTTCAAGGAGTATAATTTATTTCTCAGGAAGAGTTTATTTACCAAAGACTTGCCCTTATAAATGTCTCCTAACTTCTTCCACAAGGAATGTGTGGTTTTCTCTTCATGGACATTCAACAAAATAGAATCTGCCAAACTCAATCTTATGAGTCCTCTGGCTTTCCGGTCTGCTATATCCCAATCTTCCCGCTTCATGCATGTGGGCTTGGAAACAGACATAGCAGTCCATAGATCTTGATCAACCAACACATCTTCAATTTTAAGTTTCCACAACTCAAAATTTGTGCCATTAAACTTTTCAATGTCTATTCTTCCCGACGTACCAACCATCTCAATATACAAACAAAAAACTTTGCAAAATCCCATTGAAAACAAATTGACACAAAAAACCAAACCCTAGTTGACAAGGATAGCACAACTGGCCAGGCTCTGATACTACTTGTTAGGAAAGCAATAGTGCGAAAACTCTTTCTGAATGCCAAATTACCATGGAAATAAGAAACTATATCTCCGAGATGTGCAAGATAATAAAATATTGAATTACCAGACACAAAACATATAGATAAAATACCAAATTTAACGTGGGAAACCCCTTTCAAGAAAAACCCACCAGCCAACAAACTCTCAAGCAACTTTGTATTACAGTAAAAATATTTAAATACAATACACTTAGGATTGTTACACAGGCTCAAATTTCCTTACAATCAACCTAACATAGCACCATGCTACTCGCCTGAAATTTATAATGAATTCCACAGACATTTATACACTCAGTGATTCATTATAGAATTTGGTATAGCAACTGCCACTCCATGAAACCTTGGCACTCCTCCACTTGATGGTCCTTTTAGCATCGGTTCACTTCCTTCGTCTTGGAGACTCCCTTCAGCATTGAGTCACACCCTTTGGCCTCAAGTCACTCCCTCGGCCTCGGGTCACTCCCTTCACCTCAGGTCACTCCCTTTGATACTTTTGCCTCTGCCAGGTCTTTCTGTATGATGACTTCTCCCTTTGGCACTTTTGCCTCCGTCGGTTCTTTCCATACGTTGACTTCTCCCTTCGGCATCCAGTCACTCCCTTTGGCCTTGGGTCACTCCCTTCGCCTTGCAGACTCCCTTTGCCTTGGGTCACTCCCTTTGGCACTTTTCTCTCCAGCAGGTCTTGTCATATGATGACTTCTCCCTTCGGTACTTTTTCCTCCGTGGCGTAGTCTCCAATCTCTATGGTCCACCACGCACCTATCTCCTCACCGCACTGTGAGCTTGTCTCCAACATACAACGGTCTCTCCATACGGTGAGATTGCCTCCACCGTACGGTGGACTCCCACTTCTTCATTTCTTAACAAGATTAATCTTCTTCTAGTCCTGGTTTAGTTCTTAGAGAGTATCCAGAAAGGAAGTCACTCTAAGCTAGCCCAAAATAGAGTCCACAAAGGGGCCTTCTTTGACCGATTGAAAAACAACATGCATAATTTGCTCCCTCTTCCTTCCTTAATCTTTGTGTACTCTAATTCCTCCTAGAGACTATTGAAGGAAGAAGTCGTTTGTCCTTCATCTACTTGCTAAAGTTGACCACATCTGCCAGCTTCTTGTTTGATATTGGCAAGGGCCTAAAGCATTTCTTGTATCTCTTCCTTTGAGGGAATCAAAGCTTTAAGTTCACGGACTCGCCCTTCAATAATTTTCCATTTGTCAAACTACTGATCCAACTCATGAGCAACCTCCCACACATTGTTATCAACATTGGTATTGGACAAATCTCTCGATTTGGCCTCAGCTATAGCTTCTAACCCGCTGATTGTTTGGCCATATGAAGCTCAGCAATAAGTGACAAGTGATAATGGCGTCCTAAAAGTTGTAGAGACTACAAAGCTTATCAACTTTATTAGCATAGAACGGAAACTCTAAGGGCCCGTTTGGCAGCAGGAATACCATATCTTGGATATGGTCAATTCAGGAAGATGCTGCATATTCAAGAAGATGCTTATCCTCAAAATGAAATCCAGAATATGGTCTGACCTGTTTGGTTCACCCGGAAGATGAATGAGAAGATGCATAAGGAATTTTAATTCTTTATTTTTTAATTTCTTTGAATATGGTGTGTATATATACACACATGCACACATGTGTATATATACATACATACATACATGTGTGTGTATATACACATGTATATATACACACATGTGTACACATATACACACATACACACGTGTGTGTATACACACATATACACGTGTGTTTATACACACATGTGTGTATATACACATACAAGTGTGTATCCATGTATACACATATACACACATGTATATATACACACATACACACATGTGTATACACATATACACACATTTATGTAGATATACATACATATACACACATATACACACCATACATATACACATACAAGTGTGTATCCATGTATACACATATACACACGTGTATATATATATACACACACCATACATGTGTGTATATATATAGACATATACACACATATACACACCATACATGTGTGTATATACACACACATATACACACATACATGTATGTATATATACACACATGTGTATATATATACACACATGTGTGTATATATATACATGTGCATATACACACATGCATATATACACACGTGCATATATACACACATTTATATATATACATTCTTATAGCAATATAATATACATCTTTATAGTCACGGATCCCACGAAATATTAAATTTGCTTTTGTAAAAATTGGAATTGGAATTCGAAATTCCAATTCCACCTATTTAGGTGGAAGATGATATTCCCATTTTGGGGGCAAAATAAGAATTTCGGAACTCCAATTCCATTTTTTTCCAAGGACCCAAACATGGAATTCGGCATTATCCAGAATTAGATAATGCCAATTCCGGTCCAATTCTTGCTTCCAAACGGGCCCTAAGATCCTAAAAAGAGTTAGGGTAATGGGAATAGAGGGGGGAAACATTATGTGAGGGGATCTTCTTTATAAGATATAACTGATGTTGTTCAAGGTTTAGAATTTCTTTAAAAACCCTCTTCTAATTCATAACTTCAATATAAAAAATTTAGTTAATGCGCTACGAGGAGATTGGACCTCTGACCTCGTGAAGCTCTCACCAATGAAATAAGAACACAGAGCCCTACTACATGATAATTTAACTACTTAAAATCAAAATGGAAAGGATATGAGCATGACCATTTATACAATCTTTACCCAATGTAAATTTCTTTGAACATCATTGGCAAACCTTTAACTCTACCTAACTAAACTGCCCCTACTTTTTTTCAATTCTCGTCTAAAATGATGCATTTTCTTTTTCTCTTCCCCATCAAAATATTTAAAAATAACCCACTGAAATATTAATTCTAATTTAAGAGAATAAATTAATTAGAAAATCAAAATATTTAAAAAAATAAACAATTATACATTAACCCAATTATAATTTTGTAGTCATATAGACCATTATTGTCATTTAAAATAGAAAACTGATATAATTTTTAGCCACTGAAATTTTATCATATAATAGAACGAATAACATAGACAATAAAGGGCAGATAACATAGACAATTGAAAGAAAGAAACAATTGAAGCCACCATAGAGCCCTCAAAACCACACAAAATTCATTAACCACCAGGCCAACAAAGCCAACACTGAATATACATTGTCAGAACACAGGTGGGATTGACAAGTGAGCTCATAACAGAGACAAAATTGGACAAGTTGAAGACAATTAGATACATAGTTAAAGTCAATTAAAATGTTCATTACAAATTCCATGTTAATTTAGTGCACCGAATTTCAGTCCTTCGCATAACCTCTTATGTTTTACAGTATATTCCAGCTCTTTAATCACACGTCTTTGTAAAAGTTTCATCAAGTGTTGATGTTAAATAACCTAATAATGAACCCAAGTATCTTATTGAGATAACAATATTAATTTTCATGGATGCTTGTCTTCCATTGCTGTAGGAGACACCAAAATATTTATCAAGGCTTTACTGCAGCAAATCGTCATCTTTCATATATACAAGATTAATGTTCGTGAGTGAAAGGATATAAATTGATTGTCATGTTGTGTACAGAGTTGTTTTAAAGTTTGAATGTCATGTTGTGTATACAATTGTTTATTTTGGATTTTGAAAATAAGTTAAAAAAATGTATGAAATTTTAAGTAAATTTTTTAAAAGATTGAATTATTAATTTTGATTGTGTATATTTTTAAATTTTATTGGTATTGATATTAAATAGTTATTAAGTTTTATTGGTGTTGTTTTTTCATCAAGATTTAAATTCAGTATTTAAAGTATTATTATTGAATGTTTAAATAGAAAAAGATTCTTCATTTAATTTATAAAAATGAAAATTAACATTCTTAATTATATTTAATAAATAAACAACAGTTAAAAAAATAACTAGACAAATAGATTCAATGATTTCATTAATAAAATCAATAGTTACACTAATACATTAGAGTTGATCTTTCACACGGGACTTCATGTTGTTCTGGTTTTGAGTTATGGGATACTGCACTTGGGGATTTGTCCATTTTTGTAGACAATTTTGTATGGGGGGTGGGTTGTTAATTGTAAATACTCATATGAGTATATGATGTATTGGCTGGTTCATAGGGTTTGTTGCTCTTCTGGTGAATTGTTTTGATCAGAGAAGTAGGCCTTAAGTTTGGATTTCGTGGATTTGAGTTAGACCGGAGAAATTCTTCTCCGGTGAAATATGATAATAAAATAAACAATACTAAGATTATAATTGGTGTATTCCACTGGAAAGTAACAATGCTTCCAGTTCCAAATTGAAATCAAGGAACCTACAATAGAAAAATCTAGTAATATGATAAAGACATCCATTTCGATATTTTAAAAATTTAGCTTGCTCATAAAATAGTGTTCATGATATAATATTTGTGCAAAAGTATCAATACACATTATATATTATATGGTTTAAAAATAGATCTCTAAAAAATTTGGAAAATCTTTTAAATGTCATGTATATTTTATGGTCATGTTTCTCAGTTCTATTAGCTATCATATAACATTTAACATTGATTATATTATCTTCTTTCCATTTAACATTGAAAAATTATAATGAGTTCTATTTTAATTATTTAAAAAGAATTAATATACATACACATAATAAAATAATAATTTAGAGGTGAATCCTCACACTAAAATATATCACTCCTAAATATGATATATCTTAATATATTATTAATGAAACTAATCATTAAAATCTTGTAAAATATATGTGAATAATTTCAGTCTTATTATTTTTAATTAAATAAACTCATCACAAATCACAAACTCTTCAAACTTTCAAAACATAGAGAAATAAAAATAGTAGTGCATAAAATTTATGTTTTTAAAATATACATAATATCTCAAAATGAGAGTTTCACATAAAATATTATTGGAGGTAATAAATTAAAATGGTATTCCTAGTCCAAGGAATTCACATAATGAAATGATATAGTAATGAAAAATAGGATAGTCCTTAAACTACCCTCTCTTCCAACGAGTGAAGCTATGTAAAGGTTGGAGAATCTTGAATTGATGGACCCAACAAGTGGTACAATTTAAGGTTGATGGTGTAGGGTGTATAATCAAAGATGAAGCCGGTAATCTCATATGGACTTTATCAAAACAATTGTCTTCTAGTGCTAATAATTAAGTAGATGTGGATGCTCTTTATTGTGCACTCAAAAGAGTATAAAGGAAATAGATATGAATGTGAATGACTCATTTACATGAATTTTTCATAGATTAGGAAGGCTATAAAAAATTTGGAACATATATGTCAATCTCTAAAACAATGTACAAGAATTATTTATGTATTGCATCTATTGGAAGGTGAATGCATCTCTAGAATTGCGCTAGAAAACCAAGCAATTTGTTAGATGGATGAAGTGTCCTCTCAAATTACCAAGATGATTTGTGATATATTTCCATTTTTTCTTAAAATCTCTTGATCTGATTAACACACAAAATGAAAGTAAATGACTAATCCCTAAGATTGTTGCCTTGCATGTTTATCTTGGTCACTTGGTGTAATATAATTTATGGTCTCGTAGTAAACCTTGTATTTGTACAAAAAATACTAAGGGTTATTTTAATGAATGATATTTTGTGGAAGAAAATAAGGTTGTATTAGTACGTATAATCTTATAAAACCAAAGAGAGGAGGATTTTACAGAATAGAAGCAATGGTATTGAGAAAAAAATATTGGGACCTAATAGAATGATTGATTGAGAGATAATAAAAAGATTAATAATGGGAGGACTCAACAATTGATTGAGAGATGAGGGTAGAGGAAAACTAGTTAGAGGGATTAATAGTTTAGTTGGGGTAGAGAAAAATCTCAATCATGAGAAAAAATAGAGCCAAACTGGCTAGAGCAATAACTATGCTTCCATGAAGGATGAAAATATTGCCCCTTTTGAAGTCCTAGTCTATAAGTTTCCATGGTTTTTCACTATGAGATCTTACCCCAATTGATTTTAAGCAACCTTAAACATAAATTCAATCAATTGATTAATCTTACGATCTCTAAATTAACCTTGAAAGTTACAGTTACCAATAGGCCAAGTTAGGTTATGCATAAACACTAGAAACAAGCTTTTGGGTGAAAAAGGGGATAAGTGAATAATATATATTTCTGGAAACACCATCAAACCTTATATAATTGAGAGAAGATGAAATCAATGCCTTTATAGATCATGAGCTAGATCGTCATATTATCTTTAGATTATCATTTTAGGTCATGCAATCTGAAGTGCTTGTAGAATATAAATATTGTTAGTGTAATTATTTAATTTAATTTACACTTAGTCTATTAAGCCTACTTAATCATCCATTGTCATTTTCAACACTTTTCTACACAAGTTGTCATCTTTTAGGAGTCTACTAGAGATGTGTCAAGTTCATTTCGACACATCGTCATAGTCTCTTGGGCGCTTTTGCCACCACTCCAGTTCATCCCTCCTTTCGTGGTTAGACTTGGTTGCACTCTATGCCTATATGTGCTCAACTTCTCCATTGAATCAAATGGTCAGTTTTGGTCTCGTTTGTGAATGTGTGCTTTGTTTTATCTCTTAGTAATAAATACTGAGAGAGTTAAATGTTCATTTTGTAACAAAAATAGTCATGAAGAACATCAATGCATGAAAACAAAAGATTGAGCACCTCACTTTTCTACTCAAAAAGAATAATATTGAGGTAACTGATTCTATCAAAGCATCCTCTTCAAATAATGAGATTACTAAGGACAAAGAGAAATGGAAAGGCGGGGTTCTATTTGCTCAAGCGATTACAGATTCTAGTGCTACACCATATGGACTCTCATTCAGATCTAGATTCTAGTCCTCATATTTCAAATGATTCATCAGATGGCACTCATATTCATGCAGATTTTCAAGAAGGGCTTCATGTTCTTCTTGGTGTGTAGTCTACATCAGTAGCATCATCTTTTGGGGAGGGCCTTATAGGCTTCTTAACTTCTTACCTCTTTTTTGGGGGATAGTTTTTTTCAATTGGATTTTCTATCTTTCTCCACTTTATGAGAGATTTCATTGTATGTGGGTACCTCATCAGGCTAGTTGCCGAGACTCATTTGTTATCTTTTCCTCCTAAGTTATACTTAAGGGGGATGTTAGTGCAATTATTTAATTTAAATTAAACACTTAGGCTTTTTAATCCTACTTAGTCGTCCATAGTCGTTTGACACTTGTCTACACAATTCATCATCTTTTAGGAGTCTACTAGAGATGTGTCAAGTTCATTTTAACACATCATCCTAGTCTCTTGGGTGGTTTCGTCACCACTCCAGTTCATTCCTCCTTTTGTGGTTGGACTTGGTTGAACTCTATGCCTATATGGACTCGACTTCTCCATTCAATCAAATAATCGATTTTGGTATCATTTGTGGATGTGTGCTTTGTTTTATCTCTATTAGATTTTTGGTCCTTTCAAATATAATAGACTTAAAGTATAGGAGATCAAGAGATCAACTAAATATGCAATGAAATTGTGTACCTTGGATATAGATACACAAATTGGTTTTATTATGTTAAAGATATAATTCTTAGAACCAAATATTGGATACATTAGAAATAGGAAACTATGACAATAAAAAGGGATGAATCAAGTCTATATGGGTAGAATTGCAGTTCATAAGAAAGAGCTTTACCTTTTGGAATATTCGTAGACTATGACAAATTGGAGTATTCTTAGACTATGACAAATTGGGACTTCAATGCTTAATTGTTAGACCAGCTTGTAGTTTTTCTTTAATGCTCTCTTTATTGAACATTCTGCTTTTTTGTATTTTTCTTATGTTTAATAAAATTTTACCCCTCTTTTAATACATCTTTTAATTACTATATTATGCAATTATCTGCCCGTCCAGTTTGAAAAACTTTCACAATGTAATTGAACAAATTACTGGAATGCCTTACAGACTGTTCTAATCTTCAAAAAGTCCCCACTGAAATCCACCACACTTTCCGCAATCGCTGCAAGGGAATATTTTGTTGTCGCCCACTATGACAGCAGTTTTTCCAATGAAGGAGAACAAAAAAACAAATTAGCACGGTTGGACTTGTTACTTGCCGACATTTGAAGGCCCTTATATTTAGACACATACTCAATTGCCTGGTTGAAATATAAATATTCCTGTTGCTCTTATAATATTATTCTAATGTACCATTGCACGAAATTATATGCCGTCATCAACAAGGAACACTGTAAATTCATTTGATTCAGTTTACTCTAGTAATTTCAGATACCTTTACAGATGGAAAAAGTTTGAGATGCAGACCTCTTTAATTTAATTTCTAATCCACTTTTAAATCAGAATTTCCTTCAAAATATAATTATAGGGATAAAATTAGCATTGTGTTATACTAACATGCAGATTAAAGGCAAAATTATCAGCACGGACTCTTTAAAAGATTGTTTTGAAATCGTATATTTTTCAAAGAATAAAATGTTTATAAATAAATAAATTTCACCTGATCTATAATTAATGAGAGGAAAGCGAAGAATTGGATTCTAGACAAAATCTTAAACTGTAACTTCTACCTTGTTTTTATTTAAGACTATATATATACAATCTAATCTATCACTTTGATGTTTCAGCTTTTTAATGAATGATCATTGAGTGTGATCTGAAAGGTTAAATTCAATGTATAGTAGATAAATTAGAATTTTGAAATTGCGTAGGGAATTTTTGTGGAGTATAAGAAGAGACAAATCTAAGGAATATTTTGCAATGGATATTTAGTCTGAAGAAGAATATAAATGACAGTTCTCGATAGATATGGATAATTCTGATATTTCTATCTATTGTTTAGTTTTTTGAGTCAAACACATTGACCCGTGTGTTTATGAGTAGTGGTTCACAAGAACCCATCTCCCATGAGAATGAATGGAACACTTAGCACTCATGAACACATGGGTCAATGAGTTTGACTAAAAAAATGACAGTTGAATATCACAATTTCACTTGCTCTAAAAAATATCACTTACTTATCAGATATAGAGAATGTTTTTGTGTATGGAGCAACAAAGAATAAAATGTTTGAAATAAGTCACAATTGGAGTGGAGATGGACTAACAGTGAGTGGCTAGTAGCTTAGTTGATAGAGCACTCCATCACCAAATGGAAGGTCCTAGGTTAGAGTCCTAGTTGTGGCCTAAATGAGTTGCAGCTCAACAAGTGGCATCAGAGTCATGCTACAAGGACGTTCAAGCAACAATAGGTTGTTTTAAGGGGGGTGTTGGAAACAAGCCGCACACAAACCAAAGATATACTAGCCAAGAGGGGTCACTAGCTTAGTTGGTAGAGCTCCAGCAACCAATGAAGGGTCCTCAGTTTGAGTCCTACCTAGTCTAAATAAGTTGTAGCTCAACATAAAAGGGAGCTCAATGCAGTAGCAAATAGCTCCAAACGTTTAGAAGAATAGGGAGATCTGAGCAGCTCCCTATTAATAGTTACTAGGTGTGAATGGACTGGTCCAAATGAGCTGTAACTCACCATAGAAGGGAGTTCAATGCAACAGTGAACTACACCTCAACATAGAAGGGAGGTCGATGCAGCAATATGTAGAAGAACAAGGAGTTTTGAGCAACTCAAAATTAATTGTGACTAGGTATGATTGGTTGTTGTCCAAATTATTGCACAAGAATACCATTTACACCACCCTTATACAATATAAGTTTTTCAAACATGTATATTCCTCGCTTTAATCACATGTCATTGTAAAAGTTTCATCAAGTGTTTATGTTAAATAACCTAACAATGAACCTAATTATCTTACTGAGATAACAATATTAATTTTCATGGATGGTTGTTGTACATTGCTATAGGAGATACTAAAATATTTATCAAATGGTTCTCGAAGCAAATCATCATCTTTCATATATGTAAGAATAATTTTATTGAGTGTGAGGACCTAAATTTGAATGGCATATAGCTCTTCTTGTCTATACAATTGATTTTGGTTTTGAAAGTATGTAAATTTTTTGAAGAGATTTTAAAATGTTTATGTTCAAAACTTTTTTGTAGGTTTAAATTTTTATTTCTTTTATAAAAAAAAGTGGAGTACCACTATATATATATATATATATATATATATATATATATATATATATATATATATATATATATACTGATTCGAAGACTCATCCGGGAAAGAATCAGTAAAGAAAACCCAGAATCCTTGTCTATTACAACCGAATACACATATTAATATAACAAACCTAGATCATTTACAAACAAGTATTGTGTGGACAACTGATAACCAACTATCTTGACTATTTCCAAATTCCACAATTTGATTCAAGAGGACTGCATTTTTAATTCCCAAAATCTCTCAAAACGCCAATACACCAAGTTCGACATATGAAGCTCAGAGAGGTACCAAAACACCAAACCCCAACTACTAATTTTTTTATTCCTCCATATGGACTCTGAATCAGCGATTGTCTGTCCTCGGTCAAGGGTCCACACATTCTCCCAACCCGTTGGTGGAGCAATGGGTATGTCTGTTATCCAACCATCACTTTCATCTGATTTTTGTCCTGACATTTCCCCTTGTAGACCATGCCCTTCAAATGGAGGAGTGCCCATTGAAGAGGGAAAATTAAGATCTGGAATCGTCGTGGGGGTAGAAGATGACTGAACTCTATTTGCGCAATTCATTTCCTAAGTGAGTGAACGCAGAGAGATATTTGGAGTACCTAGTAGGTCGAGCATGGCGAATACTGTCCTTCTGACATTAGTCTCCAACTCCTTGCCTAATACTGAAGCTGCAACTTGTAATGAGGTTTTCACAGCCCTAAAACTGTCACTCTAAAGCCCATTTAATACTATCATAGACCATCATGTGCTCGTGTTTGGCTAGTAACATATGGAAAGAAAACAAACCGTCCACAAGAGCACACCCCATCCACAAATTGTATTTGTTTAGGGCCAACAGTAACCTGTTATGCCTGATGAACTGTGGCTAAACCACTTTATTGGAAATTAGCATGAGCAAGTCCATAGATTGCAACAAGTCCATCGAGTTGGACAGAAAGATTGATACTATTTGCGAAAGAAACACAAGTTGCCTAGATCTCGGCATTAACACGTGCTCCCCAATAAACTTTTGAATGGCCTTGTGAATCACCGGGGAGTGGCATATAAAAATAGAGTCAGGAAGAAAATCATCAACCCACACTGGAAAAGGAACCTCTATTTCGCCAGGAAGTAGAAAGACTATGTAGTTGCGAGGCAACAATTCTTCATTTAAGAGACTGTAAGATTCACATTGTGGGCACACGACTAATGAGAGTGCCATACTGCATAGAAAATTGAATGAAAACATTTTTGCAGAGGCATCTTTTGTAACTTGACACCAAATTAAATGATCATAATATGGCATGTGAAAGATCCCCTAAAATCTCCCTCATAAAGTGCTTTCTTGTCCACCTTTTGTCTCTATACAGATCGTACACTTCAGATTTAAGACTAATCCACCATATCTAAATCACACATCCAGGCACCAAACTTAAATCTTCGTGTGGCAACCAATCTTCAAGGCAAGCACAATGATGATGTTTTATTGATGAGTAAGCACGTGGTGTGAGTTAGGCTTGTTGCCCATAAACATTTAAATAAACCATGTTGTTACATCAAGGTACCTTCGCATGTGGTGAGCTACTCTAGTGGCAATTTATTTCTGAATTGCTCTGTACATTGCCAAGGACTATAGCAGTCGTAATAATGCTAGGCTTACCTCAACCTATAAAGTTGTTTACATCATTTTCATGCAGAATACATAACTGCCTTGCCACTTGTAAATGACAAGCCTTGTCATTCCACAACACCATAAACGAACTGGAATCAAACATCTCTCATGTTTATATTTTTATCGATTACTATCAATCTTTGCATTTCTGTATCCCTACTAATTATGTCATCTGGCTTTAAAGCATCATGTTCAACACCTTCGCATCCCAAATTTGCAAGATAGTCTGCCAGAGCATTCCCTTCACAGAGAGTGTTAAAAATATAGATCTCTATGAAAGAGTCTAGGAGGTACTAGATTTGCAGCATTATATATGTTAACTTCCAATTATGTGATTCTCGTTTTATGCGGGCATTGATAATAACCATGGAATCTCCTTCCACCTGAATGGAATGAAAACCACCTTGCTTTGCCAATACTAAGCCAACAAATAGAATATGCGCTTCAGCCATATTGTTTGTTCCTGGAGGAAGAGGGGATGATTTGATGGCGAGTACTTCACCTTGGTGATTTCTACTACATGCTCCAACTCCTTACCGCCCTGGTTTTCCTCGAGAGGATCTATCGAAGTTAACTTTGACAGTCCCAACTATAGGAGGAATCCAATGAAATGTATCTCTTCTTTGTGAAGGATTTGCTTGATCTTGATAACCCCATCTAACATGTACATGAATACCTTTCCAATCCCGAATGATAGTACTATCCCAATTAGACAATAGAAGGTTGCACTTGATTTTTGTGTGGCTGGCATTTACCACTTCATAAATGGATTTTTCAATGCCTATGAGGACAGATTCAATTGAAGAGGGGTTTTGGAGGAATAATCTCTTGTTACTTTCCCACCATAATACCCACACTACTAGAGCCGGTATACATTTCCACAAAATAGAAAAAATAGATTTAGACTATAGCTCTCTGGCAATGATTGAAAGAGATCCCATAGTTTATTAGGAAGAGGGGTGAGATAGTTTCAGGAGTGATTTATTTTGATTGTGTATGTTTTTTAATTAATGTTTTTAGATTTTGTTGTTATGAACATTGTGTGATAGTTAACTTTTGGTGGTGGTGTTTTTGTCATCAAAATGAGATTCTCATTCCCAATCATATCTCCACAAAAAAACCATTACCTCTTGAAAAATGAAAATTATCATTTCAAATTATATTCAATAAATAAATAAAAGAAAAAAAAAACTAAAAGAACAAAATCAATGGTTACATTAATAGAATTCATGGTTACATTAATAAAATTTATGGTTACATTAATAACCCTGATGGGTGAACTTTCATAGAAAAATTGGGTTTTCTAGATGTGTTAAGATAAGTGCAAAATCTAACTATGAGATAAATGTTAAATCACTTTTAAACTATTTTCCCTCTTAAATGAATTTAAACATTTCCTACTTCTGTCTATTTTAAGACATTGCTTTTAGATTTCCAAACACATTTCATTATGGTAAAATCAACTTGTATTTGTTATGCATACCTCATTGGATATTTAAGAATTAGTTAGTACCAACAAATTTAAAAAATCATTTCAATACAGGAAGAATCTGGATGGGTGAGGCAAGTACGAGAGGTGGTAGTGTGTGTTTGAATTTGTTGAAGGTGGGAATTATCTATGTGTCAACTGTTGGTGCAATGAGGATGTCTGAGGATGGGTCCTGGATGGTACTGGGAATATGACCCTCCCCTGTTATCCGTGCCTTGAGGAATTTTTCTTCCAAGGTGGAGTCTTTGGGTGGCATGCTAGTGGGTCATCTTAAGGTTAGTGGGGGCCCTCAACAAGAGAATAAAAAATGGATTTATCTTTTCAACTCTAGGCCTAAAGGTAAGTCAACTTCATTTGTGATTCATTCGATCGATCCCTCGTTGGGTAGGTTTTATATTTCAATCCCGTATGATCTGGTGGAAAGGGGTATTGAATCTATGGAGTGTTCTCTAATTGGTAAATTTATCAAGGTCCAAGACCCAATATAGATTTTCTGTGGTCCTAGGTGGCCAGGAAATTGAAAAATGAGGATCAAAAATGTGTTGGCTATGGCCAAGGGTTTCTTTTCCTTTACTTTAACTCATGAAGAGGATTTAGTGGTGATTTTGGTAGGAGGCCCTTGGATGTCGGGTAAAACTTCCATTTCTCTTAACAGAAGGGAGCCTGGGTTTTCTCCTCTGGAATGGGTTTGTGATGCTTCTCTATTCTGGGTTAGGCTCCTAGGTTTTCTATTAGAGTTCTTGGATGAGGATCTTTTTAGACAGATTGTGGCTTGCTTTAGGAATCTTCTATTGGTGGATCCTTTGATTGATTCTTGAAAGCATATTGTTTATGCATGGATTTGTGTCAATATTAATTTATCTACTAATCTCTGAGTGGAAGTGGTTCTTCAATCTAGGTTGGCCAAATGGCCATAGGCATTGGAGTTCAAATCCATCCTTTTTTCTTCTTTTTTTCAATGTAAGAAGGTGGGTCACTGGGCTAAGGCTTACCTCTAGAAACCATCTATAGCTAAAAAGGTTTGGAGGAAAAATAATCTAACATCTGAGATGTTAGTTGGTTTGGTTTCTTCTAGGGAAGGCTATACGGAAGGCCCTTTAGACTCTAAGGGAGTGTTGGAGACAATGGAAGATCCCAAAGATAGAGGTAGTGGTGTGGAAGGGAATGTTGAACGAGACTCTTAGTGGGTTCTAGGTACAATGGATAACCACATGGAAGAGGTCAAAGGGTCAAAT
The DNA here is from genome assembly GCA_018584345.1 of Thuja plicata. NCBI lineage: Eukaryota > Viridiplantae > Streptophyta > Pinopsida > Cupressales > Cupressaceae > Thuja > Thuja plicata. The sequence continues at coordinate 2,444,002 of MU225181.1, read as the reverse complement.
GATAAGGGGGATTCTGATATAAGCTTAGGTAATCATCACTTGGATATTGATGGGTCAGGTATTGGTTTAATGGTTAATCTTTCAGAGGATTCTTAGCAGAGTCTAGATCTGGGATCATTAGTGGTTTCTGATGATTGTCTATCCCTTTTGCCTAGTGCAGGTGTGGATATGAATGATAGAACAAATGGGGATTAGAACCATGATGGGGAGTTTGGGGCCCATTTAGTATGGTTAAATCCAAGAATAGAAATAAAAAAAACTCTCAAACGTTGAGAATTAAAACACAAAGTATCTAGACTTAAGGAAAATTATGGCACAACATCAAATGGTGTGGGCAAACCTTCTCTTAGCTATACTTTGGAGAAGGTAAGTAAAGAATTTGCAGATGGTCTACAAATAACCTTATTGGAGATGGGTATCTCAGGGTCCCCTACCCCATCCAAATTAATATTACATCTTGGAACATTATGAGGATGAATCATCCCCATAAGAACGCTCTATTATGAAGATTGATAAGCGAGCATAGACCTGATATTTGCCTGATTCAAGAAACTAAAATGCTTAGATGTAAGGTATCTGATCTCAAAAAAATTATTTATAAGGATGTGGGGATGTATTTTTTTTTATTTGATGGTGCTTCATGAGCTTTGCTAACTTTTTGGAATCCCCGGTTGCTGAAAGGTAAGATCCTCTTTACTTATGCCAATCATATTGCTATGGAATTTTGCACCTTAATCATGGTTCTTCCTAGATTGTTTTGAATGTTTATGCTCCCAATAAAAAAGTGGCTAGGAGGAATCTATGGGAGGACATTTATTCTTTTAGAGATAATTTGGATGTTTATAAATGGATTTTGATGGGTAACTTTAATACTCCTCTTTTTATCTCTAATAAAAAAGGTGGTGCACCTATTGCTTTAGGCAGTAGTCAAGGCCTTTTAGATTTCATCAATTTGCATGGTTTACTAGACCTTGATTTGCATGGGGCGGCTTTAATATGGTCTAATAGGAGGTCTATGGATGACCTCATCCAAGCTAGGTTGGGTATAGCCTTCATTTCACCTATCTGGCTAAATTATTTTCTTGTAGACTATCTTCTTTTTCGAGGATTGGATCCAATCACTTTCACATTTCTCTTGTCTTGGACAAATCCTTCATGTAAAGGAATTTTCCCTTCATGTTTTAAAAGATTTGGACTCTTGACTCAGATCTCAATAGTAGAATAAAGGAATGGTGTGTAGATGATATTCATGGGACAGCTATGTTTAGGGTTTCCAAAAAGATGGGGGTGGTGAGAACTAATGTTAAAAAATGAAATAAGAATTCCTTTTGCCATATCTTCAAAATCAAGGACTCTCTTAAGTGTGAACTTGATGATATTCGGATGAAAATCCAATCTCAAGGTTCTATTTTGTCTCTTTTTTATCAGGATATTGGAATTTTATCTAAATTACATGACATCATTGCTAAGGAAGAGGAGTTTTGGAAGAAGAGATCCAGATCCATTTGGATTAAGAGTGGTGACATAAAAAAAAGTTGTATGACAACTTAGAAACATAGAGCCTCAAATGGGATCCATTCCATCAATTTAAATGGCAGATCCCTTAGTAAGGATGAGGAGATTATGCAGGGAATAATGAGCTTTTTTTCTGACCTCCTCTCACGGGATTGTAATCTTGATGTGGAAGATAGATGGGAACTTATTTATGAAATTCCTTGTTTGATTTCTCTTGAAATAAATAAATCTCTTACCAAGATTCCTTCTGCTATAGAAGTTAAATTGGTGGTGTTTTCTTTTGAAGAGAATAAGGCCCCCGGTCCACATGGATTTCCTATGTTCTTCTTCCAATGCTATTGGGATATTTTGGAATAGGATGTGGTGGCAGCTACTAAAGATATTTTTGGGTCTGAGTCCCTATTGAAAGAATTGAACGCAAAATTTATTTTTCTTATTATTAAGAACATTAGTGTTGACTCCTTTGTGGATTTTAGACCCGTTAGCCTCTGCAATTCAGTTTATAAGATTTTCACAAAATCATTGTGATGTGCCTCAAGCATTTTCTTCCTTGCCTTATTTATCAGACTAGAAAAATGGCTTTGTGCCTGGAAGGCAAATGCTGGACTTGATCATGATGGTTCATGAGAACATTCACTCCTCGATTAACAAATTTTTTTGATTTCTCCTTAAATTGGATCTTCTCAAATCTTATAAGAGAGTAAGTTGGAGCTTCTTATTGAAGGTGTTGTCTTCTTTTGGGATTGATGAATCCTTCACTAAGATTATCTCTCAGTTGATTTCTATAGCCAATTTTTCTATTCTTAGGCTTGGGCAATTCAAAACATAGTGTGTGCGCGCTATGTACAGTGTTTCTTAAAATGTCAAACAACAAGAAAAATGCCATTTCCATTTCTCATACACGTGTTTCAACTTGTTCTCTTAGTTTTCAAAGCGCGTACACCATTATTGATGCTCTTTTTACTTTTTGGCTTCATTAAATCACATAAAAATAGTTCCACAATGTCGACAAGCTTGGACCGGAGGAAGAAGTATGTAATTTTTCAGCCTATGCCTCTTTTTTGTATTGAAATTGAAGTATAATTTTGGTTTTAATCAGATTTTTTTGTCAAAGTTTCTTTAATGAAAATTTAAGTTTAATTAGGCATTTAAAATATATTTTTTAAAAATTTATAGGAAGGAATGATCCCTCTCAAGATAACCCTCCACCTTCTCCTCATAAACAAATGAATGATTAAAATAACCAAGAAAATGAACCCCAACCACCTCGATCAATATAGAGACCTCCACCTAGAGTGCAAGAAACTTTAATGAACAAAATAGAAAGTGGGAAAAGTCAATTACAATCTTTGATTAGTAGGTTAAAAGAATCTATTGATACAAATCCTTAAAGGGAAACACTTTCAAAATCATTAGAATCAATCTTGACCCACATAGGCTTAGTTAGTGGGCAACTTAATTTATGGTTAAATAAAAGAGATTAAAATAAACAATATTATGCAGATAAATTATCATATGAGGACATAAAAAGGAAAAAAAAAAAACATGAAATACGACATTTGAAAACTCTTTAAAAAGAGAAGGGAAATTGATACTCTTAGAACTACAACAATGAGGTTTCCAATTCGTTGGTGCTTGAATGACGAAATTAAAAAGAAAATTTTGGGACACATGGTGGATGGTTTTTGATATTCCTCCCTATAATAATCACGAGGTTCCTATATATTTCTTGAGGAAACTCTATTGTGATTTTGTCCTCAAGGAGGTGCCAATTTATTTTTTACTTTCTACAATCTTAGGGTAGAAGTGGGGGATCATCATTTGATAGATAGGGGCCACATTGTGAACCTAATGCACCTAGGGTGCCCACCAGAAAACAACAATTCAAGCATGTTAGTATTCCTTACATTGTGAAGGAATGTGTGGAGGTTGACACGCTCGGCACAATTAGTGCTCTGACACAAACTCTCATATAGTGTTTCACTCATTTAGTTTAGGGTTAGCATACTTAGTCTTCAAGGACCTATATTTGTTAGTCATGTGGATCCCTGTTGACATTTGGTACTGTCGGCATAGAGGAAGAGGATGATGGAATGATGTCTAATAATTTTATCAATGTTACATTTTGCATTGATACATGTATGTAAATATTTTCAAGTTCATTAATTTTATTTGATCATATTTAATTTATACATGAATAAATGACTAAATTAGTATCTAATGGTTACAATCAAAATTCAAGGTAAGAGTGTCAGTACCAGTGGCAATGTTCCCCTAGCCCCCTTTTATTGTACATCATCAACTCCACAAGTATGTATCAGATAAATCATTTTAATTAATACATTTGTTTAGTATGTATTTATATAAATGGTTATCTCATAACTTATTGTCAATGTGGATTAGTTCAATGTTGAACCGTTGATGTTCACATTAGACAGTGAAGGGCATCGTTCTTCTTTCCCTGAGATATCTTTATTTACATGTTAATTTGATTTACTTGATTACATGTAAATAATAAATGAATGAATAACTAAATTAGTAGACAAATTATGATCAAAATCTAGTGTCAAAGTGGTCATAGCAGTGATCACATTCCTTCACTTGGCTTTGTCATGACATCAATGAGTCCAGAGGTATATATGTAATAAAGCATTATAATTAATAGGTCGGTAGTACATTCTTATATGAATGGTTTTCTTATAAATTACCATACATGTGCACTAGTTTATTTCTAGATATTTGACATCAAAACTGCACACTAAAGGACATGTTGGCACCTTCACAAACCATTTGTTCATTAGTGGGGTTGTAAAAGTTTATAGATACTCTTGATAACTACATAATACTATATTTTTGTTTCATTTTTAGTTGTTGACATCAAATACTCCTTCTTTTTGTGACTCTTTGGATTGTGGAGTTGTTGCACCTATATCTAGTTTTGAAGCATTGACCAATGTATGAAAGAGAAATTTACTTAATTTTAATTGTTATTATAATAGTTTGTATTGAAAATTTTAATGATTTTCATGTATGTATTTCAATTATTATTTTGATCATTGTTGTAGGGACTTACTACTCCAGATCATCAACATGCCCCTTACGTGGATATACATAGTGACTATTTGTTAGCAGTAAGAGAATATTCTACTGTGTATCATCGTAAATTCAATTTTAATGTATATTAGTCATTAATGTTTATACCTTTTATTTTATCAGCTAGAGTTCCAGAAGAATATAGATAGAAGGACGAGTGAGCACATTCAGAAGACTCCAGTATCCATGGCATCACCATCCACGCAATGTTCCAAGGAAGCTCGGGACTTTCTTTCTTCCCCTCATGGGAAAGGACTAGATTAGGGACATATATTGTATGCCTATATGAAATTATTGGACACATTTTTGTATATTGTATATGCGGCATGTGCTACACCCATTTCGCTTTGAGGAAGCCAATTTGACTGTATTAGATATTATATGTATGACATTATTGGACATATATATTTGGCTTCATGCCCTATGAATATTTATTGTTCATGTTTTAAGTACATACAATTCATGTCTCATGTGTATTGTTGTATACTACTTCATGTTTATGTGGATGTCTTATGCTTTGTATATTTTGCATGCCTTATGTTTATGCTTTCATGTATCTATGTATATTGTTACAATATGATTCATACTTTATGGGAATATGTATCTTTCATTTCATACAACTTTAGTACCACAACAATGGCTTCAATTCATAAAATGACTCCTGGGATTCTTCCAACCTTATTGAGGCATATAAAAAGATTATATTGACTATACAATCATGATTTGATCAATCATTTGCATTGGCAACACCATTTTATGACTACTCTCTTTATTCCAATCAACTAGCCCTTTTAGGCCAATTAGCCCTATCTGCAACCCCTATCCCAATCCTTGACCTAAAGAGGATATATAAATCATAAATCACTTTTCCCAACTACCTCTAACCACTTTTGGGCATTGGGAAGCAAGAATTGCATATATTTCATAAAAGTTGAAAAGTTGTCATAGCAATTTTTGTGCAACTTTGACGACTTTTTCTTAATCACTTACCTAGACTCCTAAATTCCATTCCAACACCTCAAAAAAGTTTAAATAGGTCATAAAAGACAAAACACATAAATCCTACCACATTTTATTCCTATTGGAGCATTTTGACTACCTTGACCCATTTAGGGTCTTATAAGCACCTTAACGGACGCACTGGTATAGTGTAGTACATAATGTTCAAATGAGTTGTGAAGCCTAACAAGGTTATTCCTATTATTTACTCATCCAAATGAAACTATTGGCAGAGACATTTTGAGGCAATGATGATAATTTTTAAAGATACACAATGTAGCAACTTTCAACTAAGTTGCACTACAAGATCTGGCATCAACTAAGATGTGGTTTTTAATTTCAAACGACTTTGAATCTCTCCAAACGGTGTTAGGATTTTGTAGAAAATAGAAACACAATCTTGTAGCACCTAGCAGTTCATTTATAGGTCACAAAAGCTCTGAGAAATGACTCCCTAAAGTTCACCAGTTTTGCTATTGAGTTCACCTTAAGGAACACTTCACTTCGGAGTGGTCAGGAAATTTCAAGCCACTTGGTGAGTGAAACAAGGTTGTTAACCCAACCAATCAGGGCTGTTGGAACAGATGGTTCGAGGCCATAATGAACAGTTTGAAATATTTTCATAGTTGCAACTTTCAATTGAGCCAAGTTTCAAGTTTTAGCTCCAACAAAGATTGTGTTGCAAATTTAAAATATCTTTGAATCTCCCTAAATGATGATATTATTTTTTAGACCTCTACAACATGATCCTCTAGCACCTGATGGTTTGTTCCTATGTTACATGAGGTCCAAGAAATGGCCCCCTAAATTTTTCCAATTTTGGTGCTAAGTGCACCTTAAGGAACACTTTGCTCCATAGTGGTCAGGATTGTTCTAGCCATTTGGTGATAAAAAAAGGTGGTTTCTAGTGTTTACCTAGCTAACCAAAATTTTTGGCACAGACGGTTTGAGGCCACGATGAATAGTTTGAAAGATATGCACAGTTGCAACTTTCAACTGAGGCAAGTTGCAAGTTCTGGCATCGACCAAGATTGTGTTGCTGATTTCAAATGGATTTGAATCTCCCCAAATGGAGATAGAATTTTGTAAACCTCAACAACATGATCCTGTAGCACCTAATAGTTCATTTATACATCACACGAGCTCCAAGAAATGGCCCTCTAAAGTTTTCCAATTTTGGTGCTAAGTGCACCTTAAGGGACACCGCTCTAGAGTGGTCGGGAATTTTCCAGCCACTTTGTGAGAAAAACAAGATGGTTCCTGGCATTTACCCATAAAACCAGAGATTTTGGTATAGACAATTTGAGGCCACAACTAGCGGTTTGAAAGATACGCAATGTAGCAACTTTAAACTAAGTCACACTATAAGATTTAGCATCAACCAAGATGTGGTTTCCTATTTCAAATGGCTTCAAATATCTCTAAACGGTGATATAATTTTTTAGACCTAAAAAAAAATCGTATAACACCTAATGGTTCATTTCTATGATGCACGAGCTCTGAGGAACGACCTCCTAAGGTTCACCAAATTTGGTGGTTAGTGAACCTTAACAAACACTTCACTCTGGAGTAGTTGGGAACATTCTAGTCACTTAGTGAGCGAAAAAAGTTTGATCATAGCATTTACTAACCAACCAAAGTTTTTTTTATAGACGGTTCAAGGCCACAAATAACAATTTGAAAGATATACATAGTGGCAACTTTTGATTGAGCCAAGTTGCAAGCTTTGGTATCGACTGAGATTGTGTTTCCAATTTCAAATGGATTTGAATCTACCCAAATAACAATAGGATTTTTTAGACCTTGAAAACACAATCCTATATCACCTAACGGTTTGTTCCTATGTTGCACAACTCTTAGAAATGTGCCCCTAATGTTTGTCAAATTTGGTGTTGAGTACACCTTAAGAAACACTTCGCTCTGTAGTGATCAGGAACATTCTAGCCACTTGGTGAGTGAAACAAGGTGTTTCCTACTATTTATTCATCCAACCAAATCTATTGGTGTAGATAGTTCAAGGCCACGATGAACGATTTGAAAGATATGCATGTAGTTGCAACTTTCAACTGAGCCAAGTTGCAAGTTCTAGCATCGACTGAGATTGTGTTGCCTATTTCAAATGGATTCAAATCTCTCCGAACGGTGAGGATTTTTTATACCTTGGAAAAACTATTCTATAGCATCCAATGATTCATTTTTATGTCGCACGATCTCTAAGAAATGGCCCCCTAAAGTTCATTGATTTTGGCGATGAGTGTACCTTAAAGGAACACTTCACTTTCGAGTTGTTAGTAATGTTCCAGCCACTTGGTGAGCGAAATGAGGTGGTTCCTAGAATTTACGCAGATATCCAAAGCTATTGGAAGAGATAGTTTGAGGTCATGACAAATGGTTTGAAACATATGCACAGTTACAACTTTCAAATTAGCCAATTTGCAAGTTCTGGCATTGACCAAGATTGTATTGCCAATTTCAAAGAACTTTGAATCTCCCCAAACAACAATAGGATTTTTTAAACCTTGAAAACATTATCATGTATCACCTAGTGGTCCATTCCTATGTCTCACAAGCTTTTATAAATGACCCCCTAAATTTTTCCAATATTGGTATTGAGTGCACCTTAAGGAACACTTCACTCTGTAGTGGTTGAGAATGTTCTAGCCACTTGGTAAGAAAAACCAGGTGGTTCCTAGTATTTACCAAGACAACCAGAGTTTTTGGCACATATAGTCCAAGGCCATGATGAACAGTTTGAAAATTTTTCTTAGTTGCAACTTTCAAATGAGCCAAGTTGTAATTTCTGGCATTGACCAAGATTGTGATCCTGATTTCAAATGGCTTCAAATCTCCCCAAATGGCGACAGGATTTTTTAGGCCTCGGAAAAAATATCCTATAGCACTTGATGATTCATTTCTACATTGCACGACCTCTGAGAAATGGCCCCCTAAATTTTTTCAATTTCTATGGTGAGTATACTTGAAGGAACACTTCACTCTGGAGTGATCAAAAATGTTCTATCCACTTGGTGAGTGAAATAAGGTGGTCCCTAGAATTTACCTAACCAACTGGAGCTTTTGGAAAAGATAGTGCAAGGCCACAATGAACGGTTTAAAAGATATGCATAGTTACAACTTTCAAGTGAGCCAAGTCGCAAGTTCTAGCATTAGTTGAGATTGTGTTGCCGATTTTAAAAAGCTTTGAATCTCTCCAAATAGAAATAGGATTTTGTAGACCTCGACCACTTTATCATGTAGAAACTAACAATTCATTTCTATGTTTCATGAGCTCCGAGAATGGCCCCCTAAAGTTTGTCAATTTGGGTGTTGAGTGCACCTTAAGGAACACTTCGCTCTAGAGTGGTCGGAAATGTTCCAACCACTTGTTGAGCCAAACAAGGTGGTTCCTAGCATTAACTTAGTCAACCACAACTATCGGCATAGATAGTTTGAGGCCATGACGAATGGTTTGAAAGATATGCACAGTTGCAACTTTCAACTAAGAAAAGTTGCAAGTTCTAGCATCGATCGAGATTGTGTTTCTAATTTCAAATGGCTTTGAATCTTCCCAAATGGAAATATTATTTTTTAGACCTTAGAAACATGATCTTGTAGCCCTATATAGCAAAAGCTTTGAGATACAGTCCCCTAAAGTTCATCAATTTTGGTACTGAGTGCACCTTAAGGAACACTTCGCTCTAGAGTCGTCAAGAATGTTCCATCCACTTTGTGAGTGTAACAAGGTGGTTCCTAACGTTTAATTGGCTAACCAAAGTTATTGGCACAGATGATTTGAGGCCACAATGAATGGTTTGAAAGATATGCATAGTTGCAACTTTTAACTGAGCCAAGTTGCTAGTTCTGGCATCGACCAAGATTGTGTTTCCGATTTCAAATAGCTTTGAATCTCAAAAAACAATGATATATTTTTTTATACGTCGGCAACATGATCTTGTAGCACCTGACAGTTCATTTCTATGTTGCACGAGCTCTATGAAATGCCCCCTAAAGATTGCTGATTTTTGTGCTGAGTGTACCTAATTAAGGAACACTTTTCTTTGAAGTAGTTGGGAATATTCCAGCCACTTGGTGAGTGAAATGAGGTGGTCCCTAGAATTTAGTAGGATAACCAGAGCCATTGGCACAAACATTTGGAGGCGACAATGAACGGTTTGAAATATATGTACAGTTCGAACTTACAACTTAGCCAGGTTGCAGGTTCTAGCATCAATCGAGATTGTGTTGCTGATTTCAAACAACTTCAAATATCCCAAAATGGTGATAGGATATTTTAGACCTCTCCAACATTATCCTTTAGCACTTGATGATTTTTTTCTACATTGCACAAGCTCTGAGAAATAGCCCCCTAAAGTTTTCCAATTTTGGTGTTGAGTGCACCTTAAAAAGCACTTCGCTCCGGAGTGGTTAGGAATGTTCAAGACACTTGCTGAGAGAAATGAGGTGCTTCCTAGAGTTTACCTGGCCAATCAGAGTTTTTGGCACATATGGTTCAAAGCTGCAATGAATTTTTTGAAAGATACCCACATTTGCAACTGGCTATGGATAATATAGTTAATAATTCTGTTAAGAATGAAATTAATAAGAAATTGAATGATATATTACTCCATGGTGCAAGGAATTTCATGTATTGATCCTTGTATTGATAGATGATTCTTTGTGTCTATAAGGGCAAGTGGGTGATTTTTCTGATCTGAGCCTTGTGGCTCTACATAACTCATATTGGGAATAACAAGATAATTTTTGGGAATTGAATAATTTGATGCCATAAACCTCAAAACTAATTTTTATGGAAGGAAGAAATTTTGTTGATACCATCTATATATTTGTACTCATAAATTTATAGGATCTCACCAGCCTGTATGTAGCCATACCATAATGTTTTTTGACTTCTATTTCTTAGATTAGTTTCCTAAATAGGGTGTTGTCATAAAAATGGACATAACTCATTCATTTCTCCATGAAAAGGAATTAAACTTTATTCAAATGAAAGTAGACTCATAGACCTTTAATTTTATTATGGTCCCATATGCTTATGTGCTTGTGCATGGTAGTACCACGTATGTAAAGTGACTATAATAGTAAAAATTTAGAAAATAATGGAATTGCAAAATAGAAGTGTTTGGATTCTTATTAATTTATCTTCAAATTCACCATCCCCACCCTCATTTGACCAAAGTGGGTCCTTTTAACATGTTTAAAAATATACATGTTTTTTTTATTAACAATGAAAAACATGTTTACAACTCAACTCATTAGGAGCACCGGGAGGAAAGAGCTAAGCAGAGAAAACCTCTAGTATTTCCCAAAAAATATAAGAGAAACATTATCATTAAATCTTGAAAACTTCCCGTTATAAATTCAGGGTAATGCATGAGAAATTTTATTCCACCCAATGTGAACTCAAGAGAATTTATTCCTATACAAATATACACTTTATATGCACATGTATTCAATAGATTTGATATTACAACATTTTGTATCAATAATTATACCAATGAACCAACTGGATCTGCCCTACCCTTTATTGTCTCAAGTATTGCCTCATGGCTTGACTCATGAACCCTTCAAAGATTTGTATTATGTTTTTTTCCTTCATATCTAATTGTATAGTTGAAAAATGGAAGCACTTCCATGATATATTGGTTTAGCCTTCCGAGTAAGTGGTTTGGGGTCATATCAAGAACCTTGAATGGGTTCTTGACTTTGACCTGGCTTTCCCCCTGTTCTTCCTTTCTTTACACTTCTTTCCATCCAATTTTTTGCATCCTGGACTACAGATCTGAGGTTTTTGACCTTAGGGTCAAGGTCAACCTTTTGGGTCTATGTTGACCTCGACCCTAACCTAGGTCAAGGTCAACCTTGACCTTGACCTAGGGTTCAAATCTTAGGGTCCCACGGTTTCCAGATGTCGATCTTTGCAAAAATTCATTTTCCCGCTTTCAGGTCGGCTATTTTGGGTTATGAAGAGGCAAATCCTAAATTTTATTTAATATAGGTCCTCTTCTAGGGTCATGGGTCTAATTTTAATTTAATTCTCCTATGTCGGCCTCCTTAGAAAATTGTTCCCTAATTTCATATAAAAGGAAGCTTTCTCCTCTCATTTTCTCTAACCATCAACTAAGTGATAAGAAGTCATCAAGAAAAAGTTCAAGCATCCATTGTTCTACATGTTTCCAAGCTTTCAAGGTGTTCAATTCTTCCTCTCAAGCATTCAAGTTCTCCATTGAAGATCAAGGATTCAATCTTTCAAGCCTTTGAATGGATTTGGTTCAAGCATTCAAGCCCTAGATCTAGCCATCATGATGGTGTGATCTTCCTTCAAGATTCTTTATGCATCCGCAAGAGTCTTTCATCATCTCTTCAAGGTGAATTCCAAGCATGCAATCATGGAGGTTTATGGTTTTTAAAGTCCATGCTTTCATATTTACATACTTGCTTACATTTGAATTACAATTACATATCTATTCAATATCATAGATTCATTGTTAGATTCAATTCTACTACTTGCTAGCATTCTTATTTAAATTATTTATTTCAAGGTTAATTCCTAAATTGGGGTTTGAATAAGGCAAACCCCTCCCCCCCAACAAACAAACCTCTTTTTCTTGCAACTACAGGTTTGGGACTGCGGATTTGGACATAGATTTGGATACCCTTTTTGGCTTTCTTTCGAGCTCCGTGAACAGATTCTTTGTCAGACCTGTGCAGTTCAGGGTTGACATTATTGGGTCAAGGTTTACATTTATGGGTCAAGGTCAACCTTTTTCATAAGACGACATCGGATCAGAAAAATATTTTTGGGTTTTGTTTATCTCTGCGTTTCAATTCCGAATCATACTTCAATTTTTCCAGAAACAGAGTACAGACCTCAAAAAATAGCATTCTTTGATCTAAAATATTTCAAGGTTAGTACTTTTCTATCATTCATTTCAATTTGAATCCTTAATCATTCCAAATCTATCACACATTTACACCCAGTCACACACATTTTAAGAGGGAAACCTAGGATCTCCTTCTTTATTCTTATTTCCAATAGATTGATTCATTTATGCATTGATCCTTTTTGGGTTGATCAATTTGGATCCTTCCTTTATGCATTTAAGAATAAAAGGGAATATCTTATCTTTCCCTCCACTCTAAACATTAAATGTAAGGTGATAAGTGATTTGAGTATCAAAACACTCTTATTCCATAAACATCATTTTCTACCTTACATTTTGGTGAACCCGCGATAGACAACTCTTTCTTTTTTGGTGTTAGATTTGCATGCATATAGAAGTAGGATTTCTTTTATGCTCTTGAATTTATATTTAAAAATTCATAAAAATCAGAAAATTTCTTTAAAAATACAAAAAACATTTACATTTTTCATTGTTTTCAACATGTATGATTTTTGTTTTGAATACTTTGATGAGGCTTTCGTTGCTAAAGAGGATAGATCCCCTAATGAGGTACATGGAAGTGAGGATGAAATGTGTTCGAATGAGATCTCCATTGATCCTATTCCTATTTTATCCTCCTCTACAATCTCTTCAATTGACCTTTATCATAGAAGTGAGTTAAGGATAGACGTTACTTCTTCTCCTAATATATGTCTTTTCTATGAGCCTACTTTAGAATATAATTCTTCCCCCTTTAGGGATCAAACTTTAGGCACTCCTACAATGTGCTTTATTGATAGGGAGGATAATCCTCCTATTTGGGATGAAACTTTGGATTTGGATGTTGATTACTCTCTTCCTCATGAAGCCATTATGGATGATTCTACTTTTTGGGATGAACCCTTGGATAAAGACATTGATTTATTCCCTTCTTGTGAAGATGCTTTGATATAAGAGGGTGATCTATTAATGAATGACATATTCATACATGATAATGAATCTATTTCTAAAACACACTCCCCTTATCTGGACATTTTAGAGAAACAAGAGAACATTATTGATACATTACCTCTATTTGGGATTCCTCCTAGTAATGAGGCATTAGCGAAAAATGATATGAATTACCTTAATGTTCTCCCTCTTAGTGATGATCCTATGGAGAATCAAGATCCTACCCCATCTTCTCCTAGGATGTATTCCTTTATTTTTCCTTCTTGTGAATCTATCGAACATACTAATGATGGCATAGTGACTACTGAAGTTCAATTGACTTATTTTCATATGGCTTCTTGTTATGGTCATGGTTATCATTTACTAGTTAAACAAGGATTCCATAATCAAGGATGTACTTAGCATAAACATGGAATTCAAATGCCCTTACAGAATGGGGGGCATGAGCATTCTTATGGACTGGTATTTAATCCTCAACAACACATCAATGTTACCAACATATCAACTAACATTTCAAAACATGATGACCCTATGAAGGAATTTGACCAAGAGGTTGTTCTGCCTAAACTCCTTCATGCTAAGATGATTACTAGACCTAAACACAAAAAGAAACGTAGTCTATACTTGAAGATTCTTCCTTTTTTCTTTTATCATAGATTTCATGATCACTCTAATGAATATCAAGATTTACATTATAAGATTAGGCAGCTCATTGGTAGTAATATTATTTATATATCATGTGGCCATGAGTTGTATTTCAATCCTATTTTCTCTAAATAACATTCTCTTCTTGATGCTTCTTTCCTTCTTGGTATCTGTTGGTTGCATTTCGGTTGGTGAATGTTGCTTCTCAGATGATATAGGGTTCTTCTCATGTAATACTTCAGCTTGCTTCTTCATCTCCTATAATATTTATTTTCTACTTTGTATTAAGGGGTCTGGTAAACTTCCTTGCCATGTTACTTGTACAATGTCATGTTCATTACTTGGTTGGTCTTCTATAGTCTTTTCTTTTGTAACTTTATCATCTTCTACTACAATATAAACTTGTGCTAAATCTTCCTTTTTGTTAGTTCACTTCTCCATTTCCTCATTAATATCTTCAATAATAATTCTATCCTTGGTTGATGCCATATCAGTTGCATTAGGTGCATTTTTAATAAGCTCACTTACAGTAAATGTATCATCAACATTTGATTTTCTTACCTCTTAATAGGCTTGATTCTTCTCTTCATTCATTACTTTCTTCCACACTTTAGTTATGTCCTATTCCAATATTACAGATTCATCATTTGCTAAAATAATAGTTTTTAGCGTCTTTGTTATAAACTTTGGCTTGTATTTGTCCATGTATACTTTTGTGTCATTCTCTAATAACTTTGGCAATATTCTCTTCAATATTTTTGCTCTTAGTTCATCAACTCTAAGATAGGTTGAATCCCATATTGTCAATAAATTCTCATATAATTCTCTGGGAACATTATCCTTTAAATCTCCACGATATTTGTTGTACTTAAAATGTTGAACAATAGTATCTTCTATTAACTTCTTTTCTTCCTCAATCAACTTGGAAAATGCAATGGTATTGATTCTCTCAACTAATCATGTCTCTATTATGTATTTATCTATTTTGATCGAGTTCTTTGGAATCTTGAATTTTTTTCTCCCTGATCCTATTCCCCATGTCATGATCTCCTTCTCTGACTTTGTTTCCTCTTCATCTATATATTTTTTTTCAAAGTAGTAGGGGGTGTCATCTTTTGACCTTTGGAAGTTCTCTTCTCAAATACTTGAGGTTGTGATGGCCTCTTTTTAAGTGCTTTCCTTTTTGGTGTCACCTCAATATATTTTTCTCCTATACCAATAGTTATAGGTGTGGTCATTTCTGCTTCTACTTCTTATACTACACTATCCTAAATCTCATGAATAGTTGGTAGGGGCTTCACTTTTGATTTCTCCTCTATCTCTTATGGTTGTGTTCTACTCTCACTTTCACCACTTCCATATATGTGTGTAAACTTATTTAACATATGTTCTTTATTCTTCTAAATCTTAGGCTTCTTGATATCTAATGTAATCCATTTGTAAGATTCCTCATATGTTCCAAATCTTTTTACCTTTATATCCTTTGGTTGTTTCAAAATATATTCTGCACATCCAATTATGTCTTTTTCTGTAACCTTGTAACAAAATGTTGGAACCCAAGATGTCCTTTGTTCCACGGGATGAATTCTACAAGTGTCATTGTATACTAGAAAACAAATAGAGTCTTTGTACTTCTCTACTACCGATGGGGGTATTTGATAATGTTCTTGCATTTTGATTTGAAATATACCCACATAATCTTATTGAATTTATATCCTAATTACTCAATATAATCATTAATTTGGTAAATTACTAGTATGTCTGTACTGTAATTTAATTCACGTATTACTAGAAAGAAATTCTTAACATAAAAGTATAAAAAAATAAGTAGTAATCCAAACTTAACCACTTGTTTTTTATCCTCATTCAATATTTTCATGTTGGCAAATATGAGGTTCCTCACCATGTCATATAAATCTATTTCTTTCCTAATTTAGCTTTCTCATAGGTTTCATACACAACACTACCTGTTACGTTGTTCGATCGACTAGACTAGCAGACTTTTTATCCAAAAATCATTATTATAAACTGTGTTTCTAAGTCCTTGACCTTGTCTACTCTCATTTCTCTTCCATCTTTAGATGTTTCAATTATTTTCCTCTGCTCATTCATATTTCTTACTCATAGGTTACATTCTTTACCTTTTGTCGGTAAGCCAGTGACCATATGAATTAGTTCTTTTGTTATTCTGACTGACTTTTCTCTGTCTAACCACAAAAATTCATCTTGTACGTAGCTCAAAACATATCCAATTCAATCTTCATTGAAAATTGTAGGTATGAAATGTTGGAAATAAAATATTGGGAAAGAAAGATACTGAGAGGGGGGGGGTGAATTAGATCTTGAAATTTAATCACTTAAAACTAACTGATCCACATTCATACATATATGAAATTAATATAAAAACTATTAGCATCCACAACATGAAATATATAACTCATGACACATATTTTGGTAACCCAGAAACCCAAATAGGTAAAAATGGGGTGGGGATGATACACACAAATTCTTTACTACTACAGCAATAAAGTGTGCCTATTAGGCCTACAAAAGTTTGATCACTACTGGTGATCCACCTGGTTAAAGGTTTACCTGGTTAAGAGCTAAAGATCATTACAATCTACCTTGTGAAAGGATTTAAACTTACAATAAAGTAAGCACTTGGCTAAGAGGTTTAGAAGGATCTGCTAGAACCACTCCATTAAGAGATTTGACCTGATACACTGTTATAATGTCTCAAGATATGATCCTTAGATGTGCACTATGATGCTGATAACGGATCTCCTCTTTCCAATAACTTTTTTGATCTTATAATTTGATATGCCTTTACTCTGCTGTTCACTACTCTGTCACTATGCTAGATCTATGCTTCTTCCTTAAAATAACTCTTAGTGCATCTCTATGTATACATATACTCTATACTCTCATACACTTTAGGGTTTAAGAAGCAATCTTAATATAATTTACGAATCTGGCTATTAGATCTAGATCAACGATCAGGATCAAAAGCTTATGCCGCTTAGGCATTCCAATTTTCTGATTGGTTCCATGCCACGCATAGGATAAATCAATTAAATGCATAATTAACTCTATTGAAATCATTAAATGCATGAACAAGTCGGCCCAAAATGAATTACCTACAAGTTTGTGTCATTCCAGACATGTCTGTCAAAACTGTCTTTCTCGGCAGTTAAGTCTCTGGTGCTCGGCATGAACATGATCAACTTTTTCTTGATTTCTGAGTCACTTGGCAACCATAAATCTGCTCGGCAATGACTATGCCAGCTAGCTCGGCCGCAGTGATGACCAGCTAACCTGCTTGGATAAATGACTAAGTGTGGGACACTAATGATCAACAAAACTTAGAGATCAACAATCTCCCCTTTGATATTAGTGGCAAAAACACACTTATCATTTCTTTCCATCCAAAATTTACCTAAGTACACAATGTACTCCCCCTACAAATGTACTCCATACTACATACAAAGATTTACATAGTATACACGCCTTCAACAAAATTATTTATACCTGGTTTTGTTCCTCTTGTGTTGAACCCTTATCAGTTTCCCCCTTGTTTTTGTCACTGATAGCTGGTGGGGTTAACTTATACTTGTCCAAAAACTATTTATGAAGTTGTAATGTTAAAGAAAATATTGTATCCCAACTATCCTTTACATACTTCATAACCTGTAACTTGATTTCTAGCTCGACAGCTAGACTCACCAAACTATTTGCAGAAGAGAGATGAGAATCCCTCTTGACTAAGTCTTTTGCAGCTGAAAATTTCTTCTGAATAACCTCCAGGTGAGGTATTAAGGAGGTCTGAATAGTTATTAACTTTTCTCTTATTCTGCCATCTTCAGCCATAAGCTCGGCTAATCTTCTCTAAGTACGAGTCAAATTATTAAAGTGTATGGAGCTAGTGCTAGCATCCATGCTTAATGAACTACTAGTTATTTTTAAATCTAATTGCAGCTTCTCAATAAGCTGTAGATTATCCTTTGTGAAGAATTCTACATCGCATAACTTTCTATACAAAGAATAAACATTATTTGCAACTTCCTCAAGAATCTCTACAAGAGAAGAAAGTTCAACCTATTTTGTAGCAATCTGTGCTGAGATCTTCTCCACTTTGTTCTCAAATTTTCTTTCGGACCATTGCAACAACTTTTCATTAGCCTCAATGTTTTCATCATTGACCTTCTGCACAATGTGAACTAATTTTTCCAGAATAGGTGCTTGAGGATTTTCATCTTCCATGTCAAAATCTTTCACAAAAATATCCTTGATGTCATGTAAAACTTGCTTTTTTTCTTTCTCTCTTTTCATTTCTTCTTGCCTTTTCTTTCTCTTAAGTAGGTATTGAAGAGTCTCTATCTATTCAAAAGACAAATCATTGGGATCCCATTTTGGAATCACAATGACTTCATCTAATGCGAGATTTAGGTTTGGCTCATGCTCGGCTCTGTTTCATCAACACCTTTTCCTTTAACAGTGTTAGTTCCCATTACAAATTTCAATTCAGTCAAGATTGTCTGATGATCAAGCATACCCCAAGTTTTAGGATGAGTGGGAGTAGATGATGTAGAGTGTGGTAGATTAACCAACACTTGTAAAACCTCTTGTTCTTTAGGCTCAGTATCCTTTATATCCTCTCCACTATCTAAAATTGTTTGCACAACCTCTAAAATAGGTGGATTTTTAGTATTTACATCTTGTTCTTTTGTCTTCTCTTTCTCGACTTCTTTCTCTCTATTTTTCTCTTCATCAGCCTTAGTATCCTTGATAGGCGATTCAATGCTTGTGTCAGTTGGCTCATCCTGACCCTCGACATCCAAATTGTTAGTGTCATCAATTGTGGTGTCAATTGGACTATCTGCTGTCAGATCCACAGTTTTCACTGTATATGTTTTCTCTTTTAGTTCTACTCCAGTCTTTATAGATTTAGTAGCAATTTGATATTCTTCTTTCTATGGCTCAGAGGTGGTCTCTACTTCTTTTTCCTTCTGCTAGGAGGTTCCTTCATCTGATTTCTTCTCTTTTGGAACTGACAACCCAAAGAGTTCTTTCCAAATCCTAGTACTTTATTGTACTACTCCTTCAATATCATTTCTCAAAATATCATAGGCTTTGAGTTTAGGTATAAACTTATGCTTATTATCATAAACAAATTTAGCTAATTTTTTCTTGGTTAGTTATTTGATAACTCTATCCAATGTTTCTTCTCTTATCTACCTTTCAGTCATCAATGCATATTCCCAATTACTAGATAAAAATTCATAAAGTTCTGTTGGAACATTATTTCCTATCTCTATAGGTGTCATCTTGAAATTTCTCATCATGTCTAAAAGTGATTCTTGAACCTTATGCTTTTCTTCTATCTTTAACTTCTCATACTTGATAAATTTAGATCCAAATAACCCTATAGAACTTATGATGTTCTTACATACCTCATCAATGTCTGTGGGATGTTTGAATAATGCAGTGGGTGCGTTGCTGGGTTCATTAGTTTCTATCTTTTCTTCATCACTATCTGACTCCAGGTGTAGTTTTCTCCTTGGTCTCTTCACAGGTAGGCTTGGCATAGCCTTTGTTGCAACTTGTTTCTTTTTACCAGAATTGTTCTCTCCAGCATTTTTATTTGTATATATCTTAGTTTGTACTGCAAGAGATGAAATAGTTGATGCCCTTGTCCTTGGATGGTTAACAACAGGAGGGGTAAACTTAGGTTTTTCTTTGCTTAGCTTGGTTACCTTAGCAACTTCTGGTTTCTTTCCTTTTTCTTTTATAGGAATCCCTTCCTCAGATTCACTAACTTCTTCTTCTTTAGTAGATATGTCTTCTCCCTGTCTAGTAGTTAGGCCTAGAGGTGCATCCTTTGCCTCCTCATCACTAGGTAACCCAACCATTTTCTTCAAATTCTTAACAATCTTTTTCCTCTTCCTATCCATAGTTCCAGCCTTCAAATTCATAGATATTTTGGCCTTTGCTTCTTCATAGTTTCCAGATCATTTAACTGAGCTATCAATCTCTTCTACTAGGAGTGTTGTGATTGCTGCAGATGTCTCATCAATGTTAACTTCATAAGGAAATGGATTTAGCCATGATACCCTAGGTATTTTTGCCTGAGCATAAGTGAAATTTGTGTCAACTAGAAAAAAAATCTCCTCATAATACTTCTCCACTAATGAGCTGGGAATTCTAGTTCTCAACCTCATTCTCTTCTTGAATTCAACAAAGTATGTTCCCATAATATTGTTAAATTTACTACCAAATTGTTGAATGAATGCATTAACCTGCTGAGTGATAGGTCTGTCCTTCTTCGAAAAAATATTTTTGAGTGTGGGAAATGAATTTTGTACATAGAAGAATATACAAACTAGTAGAGAACCAAATTTACATGATGAGTTCTTTGCCTTCCTTATTGAAGAAAGGTTCTCTTCAAGTTGCATCAATTGAAGCTCGGCAAGGTCGTAAGTATGATTCTTTTTCACTATCTTCTAGGCTTGATCGACTGTCATACATGGAACATTGTCCAATCAGCTCGAATGATAGAAATTATGTGCAATTACCCTTACTCTGAAATCAAGCTCCAAATCCTTGATTGTAGAAATAGTCATGCCTCTATTGTTCTAAACTCCTCTAGTATTAGCTGCTATATCTTCCTTGCTCAGATCTCTTATGGTTCTTTTCCCGATAATAATCGGATACCCAGTTACCCTATGAATAATTTATTTTTTTAATCTTAATTGATCCATTTTCCAGCCAAATATTCATGTCATGTACTCAGCTCAGGACAATCTTAATCCATTCCATCTTAAAATCCTACGGGAAGTCTAGGGAACGAGTTAACCCTTTGCCAGCTAGATGTTTGAATTAATCTTTCAGAATTTCATTTTCACACAATTTGTTGTAAGATTCCCTCAATTCAATGTCCCCAACTTGTTGGAATTAATGGGAAGTAGTACTGAGAGGGGAGGGGTGAATTATTACCTCTAAAACTTTTAACACCTTTTACAATTCATCATTACTAATCATTCAATTTTGTATTACCAACCATTACTGTTATTCTTTCTTATGCATGTATTATTTGTTCACAATCTTTAATAGTTTTCAAAAGTCATAGAAACATTCATGAAAATGATAAACACATAACACAGGATATGGTGTCATAGAAAACTCCTATTAGGAAGTAAAAACTACGGTGGGGATGGCACCCACAAAACTTCACTATCTGTCGAATGGAAGGGAGTCAGTTTAGGCTTACAATTTGATCACTTCTGATGATCTACCCTGTTAGGAGTATTAAGGTGGACACCTATTAAGATCTACTCTGTTAAGAGATTTAGTAACACAGATTTAAGTGTGCACTCAGTTATGAGATTTACAATAGGACAGTTAAGCCCACCTTTCTTGAAAGGATTTCATTAGTGTACTACACTTGTTAGAATGAGTACAAATGTTGACCTGACTGTATGAAATCTACTATTGTTGATTTATAGACCCATTAAAGCTCTTACAATAATAATATCACCTTAAGTGATTGATGAATACCTTTTCTCTGCTTTTCGGTAGCCTTTGTTCTGTTTTTGAAAACTGATTTGATTATGTTTGTGTTCTTCTTGATGAATTCTCTGTCTAGTCTTTAGTTTCTCTTCATAGATACTATCTTCATTGATCAACAACTATTCTCAATGGATTGAGAACCTATTTATACAAGTATTTGACCTATCTTGCAATTCACGCATTACAATGTTAACTCTCAGATCCAAGGTTTACAACTTGACCTTGATCTTTAGTTTGCATGTTTTAAATAAGTAAAACTAATTAAAATAATAATAAATACATTTCTTCCTCTACACATAATGGATTTAAAAGCAAATACAGAATCTATAAATATAACTTCAGTGTTTTATCTGACATGGAAAGTCAGATCCACTTTTTGCAGGATGTAACTGACTGTTGGTTCTTTGTCGTCAGTTTGAACTTGCAGTTTGTCAGCATTCCTTGATTGAACTGTTCATCAAGTTCCCTGTATCTTTCAGGTTCCTCTCTTTGCTATTCCATTGGGTAGCACTGTTGTTTTTGATTACGGTAAAATCAGGTTTTGAAGGGAACCCCGAAACCCTTTAACAACAAAACAGAAGACAAGGCAAAAAAAGCCCCAAAAATGACAGAATAACCCAAAAGGGGGCTAACCAACAGGGGGTCAAAACCCAGATTTTGTAAAAACTACAAACAAAACATTAAACAAAATAACAGCTGGAAGGAAAACAGGGAATAAACCCGCCAGCACAAACATCAATACCACGAATTCAGAAAGTTTTCAGCTTCAACCAGCTGTGACCTCATAGTTGACACATTCTCTTTCAGCTTGAGAATGTTTGGATCTTCATTCCTATGCACCTTAGATCTTGTTCGAGTGCCCGGACCCGATTGCTGGGAAGTTACAGGGTGGTCAGCAGTTTCTTTGTTGTTTTCCAACCAACTACTCAGAGAAATCAGATTCTCG
>MU225181.1:2369102-2415900 GCA_018584345.1 Thuja plicata | reverse complement strand
CCTATGTCATATTTTGTTGCAAGAGTGTAAGTGTCAGTAAGAGCTTAACTTGGAGCTCATTGACCTCATCTCTGCAAACTGTATGTCCTGCCTCTATTTTCTAGCCTGAATGATTTGTTCATTGTGCAATTTAAGTGCTTCTTCTGTGTTTGCTAGACTCTGTATACTGGAATTAAGATCAACATCTATTTTTTCTATCTTGTCAGTATACTCCTGAGTGATTTGATCTAAAGTGCACAATTTCTTTATTAAGGTAACAACTTCTGATAGAATTGGATCAATTGTACTTATTTATTCAGATAGCTTGACCTTTTTCAATGCCACTTCCTGGCTTATTTTCTCTATGAGCATGATTTCATACTTTTATTCAAGTCTCTCTTCCATAACCTTCTCAGCATCGGTATTCTGAGATGTTATTGCATCTATGAGTATGACCAGTTGATCAAGCATTGGAGCTTTTTGATCAATATCTATGTCTGGTACAATTTGTTGAAGTATATTTCTTGCTACTTCCAATACCTTAGCCTCTTTTTCTGCTCTCTTTAGTTTGTCTTGAATAGCTTTTCTTTCACAGAGCTTTGCATATTTTGTTAATGCAATTGGATCCAATGTTCTTGGATCACAGACTGGAATCTCAATGATTTCATCTAGAGTTACTGGATTCTTATTCTTTCCTTTCTTCTTCTTTGAGATTTGAGGGGATGCAAATGTATGAACTACCATAGATACTTCATTTGTCAATTCTGAATTACTTGGTGAAGTTTTTTTAGAGGATGCATCTTGTGTCTTCTGCTTCATGAGCACCTGTCGGTTATGTGAAGACGTCTCTTCATTAACTTTGGGTGTTTCTGCAGAATGTGCTCCTGATTTCTTCTCTAGCTCATTCTTCTTTCCTTCGTCACCTTTCTCTAATGGTTTGTCCCCTGTTTCCTTTTGAGTTTCTTCCTTATTCTGATCAGTATAATTATCTTTCTGATTATCGGTTGTAGCTTTCTTTGTAGTTGTATCTATTGTTCCTTTGGCTTCTCCATCACCCTTTTCCTTGGGTGTGCTTGTTTCCTTTTCATTTGATCCCTCATTGCCCTCTAGTATGCTTATTTCCTTCATTAGGAAAGGCATGTTACTTTGAGTTGTGGCTTGGGCTTTGTCAGTATTGGTGTCCTGATCATCGGTTAGAGCCTTGTCAGCAGTGACATCCTCATCTTTTTGTATATCTTCTGCAGGGTCTTGCACTTTTGAGTGCATGATTGAAGTGTCCTGCACTTTTTCATTAGAAATGTCAACTATCTTACCATCTAATGTCTACGATACTTGATGGCTTTGTTAATCCTTAACTGTGATAAATATTACATCATCTTTCTTCTTTGGATCATTGTTAGAATCATAGTTAGTGATATCTTGGATATCATCATTCATGACAGTATCTAAGTTAATAGGCTCATCATCACTTTCTTGATTGTCCAAAGAAATATGCTGAGGACTTGCATTATCTTTCTCCTCCTCTCTTTGAGGTGTGTTTGTGAGAACTAATTGTTTCTCACCACTTTTTGACTCTGCCAGTAGATCCAGGAGTTGTTTCCATTTAGTTTCAGTCATTGAATATAGTTCTATAAACTTGTTCTCTAGTACTTTGTATGCCCTCATTTTGGCTACAAACTTACTTGAGTGTTTCTTTAGTACTTATTTTATCTCTTCAACTTTGGATTTAGGAGGCATCAGTCTCACAAGTATCCTTTCTCTTTCTTCTCTCTCTGTTTGCAAGGCATATGACCACTGTTGGTATACCCTTTTACCTAGCTCATTAGGTATTTGATTTACAAATTCTGCAGGGGCATACTTGTTCTTGATCATTGATTTTATGACTGCCTCTTGTACTTTATTTTTATCCTCTAGGTTTAGTCTATCCCATTGTCTAATCTTTTTATCAGTCATTGTGCCATGTGTAGCAATGGATTTGGTAGCTTCATCAACCATTTAATTTTTGAAGTTCATCTTCACTATATTAGGCTCATCATCTTTAGTGTCATCCAAGTCAGCCTTTGTCCTAACCAACCTTTTCCTCTTCTTTGGTGGTGTGGTTTTCACAGTTTTTTGTCTTGTTCTTTTTGCTAGCTTCTTTCTCATATAGGTCCTTACTTGACCTTTCTTAAGTGGTGTGGTATCGGTTGCAGCAGTTTGACTTCTTTTCCTTTCCTTCTTTGCAGGTGGTGGAGATGGAGGTGTGAAAGATTCAGTAGCCTATGTATCTGATTTCTTTTCTTCATGTTTTTCACTGATGGTGCCCTGTTCATCAGTTTTCTCTTGTTGATCCTTCTCCTCCTCTGTAACCGATAGAATCTTCTTGAGATTCTTAACCATTTTATCCTTTTTGTTTATAGTCTTCTTGACTTCTAGGCCTTGTTTTATTTTAGATTTTGGCCTCTTCATATGTTCCAAACCTTGGTTGTTTCTTATCAACGGACTCATTGATTAGTCCCTCAATTACACTTGTAGCTTGATCAATATTGATCTCATAGTCTAATGGTGCTAACCAAGCTATTCTTGGTACAACCGGTTTGATATGGGTGTAATCTGTGTCTGCCATAAAACATATCTCATCTTTGTGTTTTTCAACTAGCTGTTCAGGAATCCTAGTTCTTTCCATCATCTTTTCCTTGAACTCAAGGAAGTATGCAGACATAACAAACTCAAAATTTTCTCCTAGTGACTTAATCAGTTCACTAATCTGTTGGGTTACCAATTTGGTAGTGTCCCATACAAATTTTCCTACTGAAGGAAAGTATTCTTGAAAATAGAAAAATGTACACATGATAAGTGATCCAAACTTACATGTGTTGCTCTTTGCAGACCTGATTTTGATCATGTTCTCATCAAGTTGTTTTAATAGGATCTCACATAGATCTATATGAATTCCTTTTGTTACTATCTTGTAAGTTGTGCCTACTGCTATTGCAGAAATGTAGTTCAGTCTGCTAGCCTGAAAGATTTTGTACCCAATAACACATGTACCAAATTTTAGCTCTTCATTGGTGACTATGTTTAATTTGAGACCTCTGTTGTTTCCTTCTACATTGGTGATTTTTGTAACTTCTTTCATGGATGGATGCTTGTGTGCCCTAGGCTTGTCAGTTATAGTGTAACCAGTGACAGTGTGAAGAACATCCTTGGTAATTTGCTTGGGTTGGTCTAGCCATAGCTTGTTGTCATGCATCCTACTCAAGACTAACCTAATCCATTCTATTTTGAATTCCCTAAGGAAATGTAGGGCATTGGTTAACCCTTTGACCTCCAAGTGTTTGTGCTCTTCCTTTATTTTTCCTTCGGCATCACATAGCTTCTTAAAAGCTTCATCCATTTAAAGATCACCTATTTTTGTGATCTTGCAGTGAATATAAGGCCTAACGTCTTCTATGAGCAAAACCCTAGGTGGAATTTTTGAAAATGTGCCAGCTTCATCGAGTTGCGATGCAATTTATGGGTAGATTTTGTACTTAGGTTCTACACATGTACTATTATTGATCAGTTTTACCATATTCTTCTTCTCATTCTTCATCTTAGCGGTTCTTGATGTGGTTGCCTTTGTATTTCAAGTATTTAGGGTATTCTCAAAATTAGGGCTTTCTTGATAAAACAATGACCAAGATCTATCAGTACCTTTGGTACTTACTTCAGTTCCCAATAGTGATGAAAGAACTATTTTCTGTGTGCTGAAATGATCTGGAGACACTTCTTCTTTCTTTTCTTTAATTGCTTGGTTTTCGCTCTGCTTTCTCTTCAAATCGCGGGTGAAAAATGAAATTGTCCCGTCAACTATTTATAGACTTTTTGACCTAAGTATTTGCAATAAATGTTCAACGACTCGTCGGGACATGAAGATGGGTTTCATTGGGAGGACAGTTCAAATCATCATTGGTGAAGACATGATACATTTGGGCAGTTGTTAACCATTTCAATTTTACCGATGGATATCGGTATTCTGTCACGACAACTTATGAACTTTGCTTTCTTACCAACGGGCGTCGGGTTACATTGGCAATTTGCCATTTTTACAAGTTGACCAACAATTTCTGGTAAGTGTAAACAACTCATTATTATGTTCACTAATGATTTTTTGATAAGTGTTTACCGATGGTGTTTCATTCTTAGATTTGTAACAAGTAAATTAATATGCATCTTTGGTTTATGCAGATTTTGACTATCTATCAATTTGTATAATGGAACTGATGCCAAATAGGACTTGGTATAGTGCAGTTCCATACTTACTTATTCAGCTTAATTAGGGTTGGTGGTGTCACCAAATCCATTGGATGGGGTGTCACCATTTGCATTGCTTGGCCCAGCTTCATCATTGCTTGAAGCTTTTATCCACATTTTGTCTCTTACCCTCTGGATATCTTCAACGGAATTTCCATTGGGATATGTGCTTATTTCTGTCAATTGGTCTTTGCAATCTTTCTTGAGGTGACCAACTTTATAACAGTGTTAGCATGCCATTCCAAGATTTGACCAGCTTCTTGACCTTTTGGTCTATGCTCTCATGTAGTTTGTAGCAATGTGACCATATCTACCACATGTTGTACAGTTTTTCTAAGTATTGTAATCCCATACATATTGATTACCAATTCTCTTTGGTTGATAAGGAACTTCTTTACCTTTTGGCTTCCATGCTTGCTTTTTCTTTTTCCAACATTCTTTAGATGTGTGCCCATTCATCTTGCATGTTGGATATTATTTGTCCATGTAGGTTTCCTTCTTTGGATTTTCTATCTTGCTCTTGCATTCATAAGCCTTATGTCCTTTCTTGTTACATTTATAACAGAATCCTATGAATGAAGATGTAGGTGTAGATTTAGGAGTACCTTTTATTGTACATCTACATACATTTGATGTGTGCCCTTTCTTTCCACAGCGCTTTCATGTCAGCTTTCTTAGTCTTGGATTTTCATAGACATTCTTTGGATTTGATGTTTCTCCATTTTTGATAAAGCCCATATCATTGTTGTTGTTGACTCTTCGTTGTCCTTCAAGAAATTCATCCATTCATTTATTGCTTTCTTTAGCCTTTCTGATAATCTCATTATGATGTTTCTGAATTCTAACCTCATGCTTTATCTTTTCATTTTCTTCTCTTAGTTCACCGATAATCTGTATTCTTTCAATGACTTCCACATTTATTCTGTTTGCTTCTTGACTCATAAGGATAATCTAATTTGTGAGATCATGGTGATGCTCGGCATGTCTTTGAATTTCCATTTCCTTTTCTTGTAGTTTCTCTGAAATCTTCCTCCTGTCATCAATAGCAAGTGTTCTTTATGTTTCAGCTTGTCTGGCAGAACTCATCACATCAATCATTCTTACCATCTGGGTCTCTTGACCAATTTACAGCATATTTATTTGCTCTATCAGATGTTGATTGATCTCCTTTAGATTTGTGATGTTCTCTTCTGATGTATCTGATGTATTACTTGCATTTGATCCTGAAGATTCAAAGAAATCTAGAATCTCTTCTTCTTGATAGTATTTTTCATTATTTCGGGTAGCCATACCTTTTCTCTTATCCAGCATCTCTCTCATCTTGATTCTTGCTTCTTTATATTGTTCATAAGCCTTTTGTTCTCAATATTCTTATCAAGTTTGTACTTCTCCATTGTATGACCTTTTCTCTTAATCCTTTAAGCTTTCCAAGAAGAGACTTATCTCTGATACCAATTCTTGGAATTAATGGGAAGTAGTACTGAGAGAGGAGGGGTGAATCAGTACCTCTAAAACTTTTAACACCTTTTACAATTCATCATTATTAATCATTCAATTATGTATTACCAACCATTACTGTTATTATTTGTTATGCATGTATTGTTTGTTCACAATCTTTAATAGTTTTCAACAGTCATAGAAACATTCATGAAAATTATAAACACATAGCACAAGATATGGTATCACAGAAAACTCCTATTAGGAAGTAATAACTGCAGTGGGGATGGCACCCACAAAACTTCACTATCTACAGAATGGAAGGGAGCCGGTTAAGGCTTACAATTTGATCACTTCTGATGATCTACCCTATTAGGAGTATTAAGGTGGAGACCTATTAAGATCTACTCTGTTAAGAGCTTTAGCAACACTGATTTAAGTGTACACTTAGTTATGAGATTTACAAAAGGACGGTTAAGCCCACCTTTCTTGAAAGGATTTCATTAGTGTACTACACTTGTTTGAATGAGTACAAATGTTGACCTGAATGTATGCAATCTACTATTGCTGATTTACAGATCCATTAAAGCTCTTACAATAATAATATCACCTTAAGTGATTGATGAATACCTTTTCTTTTCTTGTCGGTAGCCTCTATTCTATTCTTGAAAACTGATTTGATTATGTTTGTGTTCTTCTGGATGAATTCTCTATCTAGTCTTTAGTTTCTCTCCGTAGCTACTATCTTCATTAATCAACAACTATTCTCAATGGATTGAACACCTATTTATACAAGTATTTGACCTATCTTGGAATTCATGCATTACAATGTTAACTCTCAGATCCAAGGTTTACTACTTGACCTTGATCTTTAGTTTGCATGTTTTAAATCAGTAAAACTAATTAAAACAATAATAAATACATTGCTTCATCTGTACATAATGGATTTAGAAGAAAATCAAGAAGCTATAAATACAACTTCAGTGATTTATCTGATGTGGAAAGTCAGATCCACTTTTTGCGGGATGTAACTGATTGTCAGTTCTTGGTCGTATGTTTGAACTTGTAGTCTATCGACATTCCTTGATTAAACTGTTTGTCGGGTTCCCTGTATCTATTGGGTTCCTCTCTTTGTTGTTTTGTCGGGTAGCACTATTGTTACTCGTTAGATTTATTTTACCTTTTTGTCATCGAATAACACTTAACAGTGTTTGTTGGGTAACCTTGGCATCGGCTAGTGTTGTACCCTGTTTGTCGGTGTAGAGTAAACCGATGGTGCAAATCATGTTTTTCTCTAAGTATACTAATGGAAAAATATAATTCCTTCATGACTTCACCAATTTTAACTATATAACAGGATCTTACATCATGTATCATAAGTACCTTGGGTGGAATTGATGATAGGGCTCCATTCAAATCACCCTGGATAGTGCTTTATGGAACGGCATGGAAGTTGGGAGGTGCACAGGCGTCGCTCCTCACCAATTGAACTTGTCTAAACTCCTTCTCCATACCCTTGAATACTGTGGAAGAACTTGTGGCCATGATCTCAGAATTAGGGTTTTGAAGATGATGAACAGAGTATCTTGGCAAGTCACACTTTACACTGTTCACTTTTAAGGTTGCCGACGACATGCTAAAAAGATCCTTGAGAAAACTTTGCATAAATCAAGTTCACAAATCCTCAATCGCTCTGTGAAATTATAAATCGCAAGGTAAGAATGAAGAATAAATGACTCTGTCCTTTTATTGACTCCAAAGGTTGAAGTAGGTCAGCATTAAATTTTCTTCCTTGGGTTAGTGCCAAAGATGTGTCCACAACTGACTAACACAACTTGCATTTAAATTGGCTAACCGTACTCGGCCATCACAAAAAATCACTCGGCCAACTATATCAGATAGGAACACACTAAAGAGCTCAGCCTTAGTGCATACCACTGATGCTCAGCACCTAGAGTGCAATTTGACTTTTACTTGTTACATGTCTTCAAATATGTCCTGGTGCATCTTAACATATGCAGATATGGACTTTGGCACATTTATATGTTAGGAATTGGTGTAAGATATAAAATTTAAATACAGTTCCTTACATACCTCTTTTTCTTAGTTTGAGATGGTGTGATCACCTCATCCATTAGATTGGGTGACCTTGGCTTCAGTATTTTCACTATTGCTTGGTTCTGCTTTCCTTACCCATGTCTGGTTCATCTGTGCTCTAATTTACTCAAGAGTAGGAGTAGGTACTCTTGTCTTGCACTCTCTCTTAGTATGACCAATTTTAAAACAACTAAAGCAAACTAGGCTTACATTCATCCAACTCTTAGATCTTCCTCTGAAATGTGTCTTTATGCAGTCTTTAGGTGCATGTCCATAGTCTTCACAGTAATTACAAATTTCCCTTGTGTTATAATCCCAATTGTAAGTGTTGCCTTTCCTTGGTGCTTTTTCTTGTGTCTTTGATGTCCATTGTTGTTTAGCATTAGATCTACAATCTTGGGCCTTATGTCCAAATTTTTTACTGTTGTAACAATATCCATTGAGTCTGGTGTGGGAGGTGCATCATTTGCCTTAGCCCAACATTCATGTGCTTTATGTCCAAACTTCTTATAGTTAAAGAAATAACCATTGAACTTGGGTTTAGGATTGGACTTACCATTCTTTCTTTAGCAAATGTTTTTTGTGTGTCCTGATTTTCCACAGTGGTGGCATACAGGTTTGTTGTTCTTTGTCTTTGCATTGCTCTTTTCACCAATCTTAGATGATTCTCCTTTCTCAGTAGATGTATGTTGTTCAATGTGGCCTAATCCAAAAGAATCTTTTGATCTCCTTGATGGTTCCATCAAGTTCTCAAAATGAGTCAAAGCTTCATTAGGTCTATTCAACCTTTCATTCAATTCTTTCTCAAATCTCAATACATCCTTCAATTGACTATTCTCAGATCTCAGATTCATTATTTCCATGTCTTTCCTACTGATCTCCTGATTTGCAAGTAGCATTTGATTCACCATGTCAACCTGATTGTTTGTCATCATTTTTACATCATGTGTCCTTTCATCAAGTCTGACAGTCATCATTATTTTATCTTCTTCAGTCATAGCTTTGTCATCTTTATCTTTCTTCTTTTGTTCCACTACTTCACATAGTCTTACTATCTGTATTTCTTGTTCTCTTTTCAGGTTTCTGACTTCTTCACATAGTGCATTGCTCCTTTCTAGTAGATCTACAATTGCTACATCACTCTCAGTAAAATCTCCATTCTGAAATATATTTGCAGTGTCTTCTTCCTGATAATGAGTATCATTCATTTGTTTGGCCAAATATTTCCTAGATGTCAATAACTTCCTCAATTCCTGTCTAGTTGCCTAAAGCTGATGTAATGCTAGCTGAATTTCAATCTCCTGATTCTCAATGACTTTACCAATTTGTAAATCTCCATCTCCAGATCTGTACTCTCAAGCTGATTAAAACCTTTTGTACGAGAACTGAGCTCTGATAACAATTTTTAGAAATACAATATTGGGAAAGCAAGATACTGAGAGGGGGGTGAATCAGATCTTGAGATTTAATAACTTAAAACTAACTGATCCACATTTATACATATATGAAATTAATCTAACAACTATTAGCATCCACAAAATGAAATAAATAACTCATGACACAGATTTTGGTAACCCAGAAACCCAAATAGGTAAAACTGGGGTGGGGATGATACCCACAAATTCTTCACTACTACAGCAATAAAGTGTTCCTGTTAGGGCTAAAAAAATTTGATCACTACTGGTGATCTACCTGGTTAAAGGTCTGCCTGGTTAAGAGCTAAAGATAATTACAATCTACCTTGTGAAAGGATTTAAACTTATAATAAAGTAAGCACTCGGCTAAGAGATTTAGAAGGGTCTTCTAGAACCACTCCGCTAAGAGATTTTACTTGATACACTTGTTTGAATGTCTCAAGATATGATCCTTTGATGTGCTCTCTGATGTTGATAATGGATCTCCTCTTTCCAATACCTTTTCTGATCTTATAATCTGATATGTCTTTACTCTGTTGTTCACTGCTTTGTCACTCTTCTAGATCTATGCTTCTTCCTTAAAATAACTCTTAGCGCATCTCTTTGTACGCATATACTATATACTCTCATACACTTGAGGGGTTAAGAAGCAATTTTAATATACTTACGAATCTGGCGATTAGATCTAGATCAATGATCAATATCAAAAGCTTATGCCACTTAGGCATTCCAATTTTATGATTGGCTCCAAGCCGCGCATAGGATAAAAAAATTAAATACATAATTAACTCCATTGAAATCATTAAATACATGAACAAGTCAGCCCAAAATGGTTTACCTACAATTTTGTGTCATTCCAGACATGTATGTCAAAATTGTCTTGCTCAACACTTAAGTCTCTGGCGCTCGGAATGAACATGATCAACTTTTTCTTAATTATCGAGTCACTCAGCAACCATAAATTTGTTTAGCAATGACTATGATGGATAGCTCGGCCTATACTGGATAGTGTTATGCCCTGCATCCCCGTCCCTACATTTTGTGTGCAAAATGTTGGGTCCCCCTTTTTTCTTTCTACTTTTGGCTCTTGCCTTGTCTTTTTCCTTTTTTTTCTTTGCTTTCCTTCTCCGGGGCTTTTCCTCCCCATGGTGTTGTTTTGTCTTTTTCTTTGTCTCTTGTGTCTCTGGGACCCGGTCCCGAAGTTGGTTGTCCTTTGTTGGGAGCCAGACTCCAGACTCTGGGATTCTTCGCCACAATGTCTTCTTTCCATAAGATGGTATCATTGCTTGGAACCCCCGGGCCTGTAGTCCATAGGTCTGTCTGTCCAGAGTTTGCGGAAGGAAAGGTAACTTTCTTATACCATGGGTATAAATAGAAATTACCTGTCATTTTCACATTTACTGTGATTAAACACATAAGAAATCTGAGTGATTTGAGAGCGATTTTACAGCAATTTAGCGATAATCCAGCGTGAGCCATTCTGAGCTGTTCTGAGTAATTGTGAGTGGTTTATGGTGGTAAGTGGTGATTTTTGGACAGTAGAAGCTATTGCAGAGAATTCGTGATGAGTCCCTTCCTTTCCCTTCTTCATTTTCAGGTTGGTGCCTTCTCTCCGCTCGGTTTTCCTATTTTTTTTTTGGTTTTCTATGTTTGGCTTTGTTGTCTTGTTTCCGTCTGGTGTTGCGTTTCATTCTGGTTTGCCGCCTATTGGTGGGTCGGCTCTACCAGAGGGTTGTCCACCCTCTGTGCAGATGTAGTGTAGTCTATAAGATAATGTGAAATTTGTAGATGTTTTGTACATTCTCTAGTTTTGTAAATAGTCACTCCGCGTTCTTTGTATATGTGTCCATTAGCTATATATTCATGTGTATCCTTCCATTCTGCATGTATATACCCTTTGGCTCTATTGTATATAATGTATATTCTATGTATATTGCTTGGTAGTATGTCAAGATCACCGTGCTGTATTCATTTATGGTTCCCAATTTTGTGAGCTCGCTCTATGTAGAATATCGATTGGTTGAAACTCATCTCTTGACATGTTTCAACCAGATGGTTTTCTCTCTCCTCCATAAACCAGCCTATCCTTCATTTATGTCCCATGCCCACATTTAAATTTGTCCAAGTGGCAATTTCTTTTCATGCATTTGGACAGTTGGCTCTGCCGCTGCCACCATAACTTCTATTTATTGCACACCCACGTGGCGTCCATGTAGGTTTGACTGCTTGCTTTTTGCGCATGCCTTACAACGGTTAGTTTTCCAGATTTTAGGTCTCTCATCATCCCCCAACCCACATCTTGCCTTTACTAAGTATGATGAGACCCCAGACCCGGATGTTGGTTAAATATCTAAAGCTTGCAAAATATATATATTTTTCAAGATTTTTTAACTAAGCTAACCTTTTAGGGAAAGCAGGTGCCACGATGGTAAGATCTCCGGACCCCAAAGTTTTTATTTATCTATACATTCTGACGGTCACCTTGCCTTGCAGGTTTCCAGAACAACATACTTTCAACATGTCTAAGGCTTCCGCATCTTCACCACCCGGGAGTCCAGAAATTCCTTCTACGGCAGTTACCAGAGTAACTGCTAGGTCTAAAATGGAGAAAGCTCTGGAGAAACTACCCATGAGAAAGAAATACGTAAAGGATGGCATTATCATGGGCTCAAAGATTGAGTCCAAGGTCCAGCTCATTACCAACACAGCGTTTGAATATGGCCTGAGATGCAGGCCTTGGTAAAAATATGTATATTCAGAGACAGGTCGGAGATCCATTTGGCCATTAAAATTGAGAACTCCGAGATTCTTAAGGAAGCTTGCTTCCTATGCTTGATGCAGTCACCAAAGCTTATTTTTACACTCACAGTGCACTACAATACATCTGTCCAGGCAGTTATGCTCGCAACCCCGGAGCCAACTGGGTATCCCACCCCTATGGTGTCTCTCGACGGCGCAACTTTTCAGATGGGGTTGAGGATTCCTCAATTTGACAGCTAGCTGTAGTCACCAAAGCGGATGCCTTGGCATAGTTTAATCAGTTGGAAGAAGCAGCCCATTTATATATGAATAATCATTGGCTTACGACCTCGAAGAGGGATCCTAAGAGGATGAAGTTAGAAATCCCTAGGTCCGAATTCAAAGAAAGCATCCAAATGGGGATGATAGCATTATGCCAGGTCTTCGAGAAACAACATGCTTGGGAGTTCTCTGGGTGGATGTATTACTTCTTTCTTGGTATCAGTACGGGCGGGGAATATTTTGGCTGGGCCACCATAATTTCAAATCACGTGGATTCCCAGTTCCTTCAGATATCCCAAAAGAATAAATTTTATATGACTTCCTATGTTCTCTGGGCCCTGGCACAACAGTGACCCCGCACTAATGGGCTACTCACCGATGGTGTACTTCGGATAGCTCTAGGTCGAAAGGCCCCTTGGGACCATTTTCTACAAATTCAATGGGAGGCCAGCTTCCCCAGCTTTTGCTGAGTAAATGAAACCTTCATTTACTACAACCTACTCACACCCACCCAGGATGCAGGATACCGCTTGTCTATAGAGGCAATGGATTTGGTCTAGAGCTATGGCCATTATTATATATAGTTTCAAAAACATACATATATAATGGTAACTGGCTTCTCTGGGAAACCATACTTGTTACCCAAACATTGTGGGAACAACATAATTCTTTTAGAATATTGTAGACAGATGATGGAGCTACATGCCTTATTCGCCTTAAAGAAGGTTACAAACATTCCATTTCCAATCACTTTTGGGAATTAATCATGCAGTCTGGCCGCTGCCAAAGAAGTGGATAATGAGCTTAAAAGCTATAACTTGGCAGAATTTTACTTGGC
Organism: Thuja plicata; assembly: GCA_018584345.1. Taxonomy (NCBI): domain Eukaryota; kingdom Viridiplantae; phylum Streptophyta; class Pinopsida; order Cupressales; family Cupressaceae; genus Thuja; species Thuja plicata. The sequence continues at coordinate 2,402,838 of MU225181.1, read as the reverse complement.
GGCGAAACATTTTGATCTGCATGGCAAGATCACGTTGGAACTTGCCCGGGCATTAGAGCCCCATCAATACCACATGGAGGACTTTCGGTAAGATTTCCAGGATGACATGGAATTTCAAGGCCGGCACTATGTCAAGATGACCGCAGGGATGATGGAAAGACTAAAGCTCTAGAGATTTCTGGAAGACTTCTCAGATGTCGTCTCCATAATAGATCCCCAATATAAAGCAAAGGGGATCGATAAGTTGGCCCTACCACCAGTGGCCTGGGATGCCTAGGAGGGGCCCACTATTGAAGAGTTCACCCGTAATGTGGTCAAATGCAATCACACCTATTTTAAGAAGGTGTGCCCTGGGAGTGTCTGTCGGGCTGCCCAACCAATACCAAAGATAACCTCGGGGGCCAGGACTTCTTCACAGGGAGGGGATAAGGGGAAAGGAATAATGGAGACTCACATTGTGAAAGAAATCCCCATAAAAGAACAAATAAAGCAATCAGTAGCTTCCTCCCAGCAAATGAGGGAGAATTTAATCACATGGCTGGCTACTCCGGTACTCATGACCGGACCACTTCGTCCTCCCTCCTCCCCTTTACTGGAGGCCTTGATGGTCAAGGAAACGGGGGTGGATCAGAAGGAGAAAGCAGTACTAAGGGATGCAGGGCAACCCTTAGCCACCAAGAGAAAGAAGAGGCTTAACCAAAAGCCCAAAGAAGAGTCGGAGCTAGGGATGCCTCAAATCCCACAAGTTGAGATCCTTTCCTCTGACTCCCTGGAGCCAGAGAGAGAACCAGAGCCTACTGATGTCTCGGACAATCCTCCCCCACAGGATGAATTTGATGATATTTTTGCAACCAACAAGTTTAGGAATCTATAGGGGGACATCGAACAAACAACGACTGAAGTCCTAGCACAGGAAGAGGCTCTGGAGAAAGAACCTGCACAGGAGCAGGAAGCGGAGATGGAAGAAGAAAAAGAAATAGAACAAGAAATTGCCTCCGAGGTCCCAAAGATACAAAACACGGGAGCAGACCAACAAAAGTAGAGTGAACAAATGACATTCGCTGAGGGAACCAGACCTACGGAAGCAACTGTAACCTTAGCTGCAATGTTCCAAACACCACTCCTGAAGGTTACATTTGGGGAGGTAATCACTGTGGCTCAAATGATAAATCTTGGCTCGATACCTCCCCCATTGCCTAAAGATATACCGATGGAAGAGGAAATCTCAGTAGAAGAGGTTGAGGAACAAGAGGAAGAAACCCCTAGGGCAGCCAACGAAGACCTAGACATGGCTAGAAATACAAATGACAAGGCAGAAGAAATAAATGTCACCGGGAAAAATGTTGCTGATGAATTGAAAGATACAGGCAGGGAGCTGGGTGAGACCCATACCACTGAAGAGGAACAATAGCAAGATGCTAGGGAAGAACTCAAGGATCAAACTTTGGCTAATAAGCCACCTCTTCCGCCACAGTGGTTAGTTGAAACCAAGAAAAGGAAAGCTCCGCCGACTCCCAGAGCTCATCTCTCCCTGGCCGAGATGATGGCTCAATCTTAGGACCCGCTGAAGGCCAAGAAAGCTCGAACGATTCATACTCTTCGAACCAGGCCAGGCGGAGAAATGGTTGTGGTAGTAGAAACACCTCCCCCAAACACTGACAAAGCAACTACTAAAGCTGGAGATTACAACGTCACAAAGATATCCCTGGGAAAGAGGGGAAAATAGTGTGAGGTAGACCTGTTGAAAGAGGCAGCTAAGGCAGTAGAGGTTTGTTATGAAAAAGAGGCCCAAAGGTTCATGGCAGAAAAGGAGAGAACTGCAAACCTCATGGGGTTACTGACCGAGCTGGCTCAGCCTATCAGTGCTATTCCTCTGGAGGCCTCCACAACTAATGCACCACTACCGCAGAGTGACATAGATTCATTATGGGCGATGAAGAAGAAAGCCCAAGCGGTCGATGAGTGGGTTGCTCTATAGGTAGGAAATGTCTGGCATTTCTTGATGTCCACCCTCCCAGACTTATATGTGGCCTGACATGTCCTACATCAGGCCAAAACCACTGTCAATATATGGGAGGGTGACATTAAAAATTATGAAGCGTGGAAAGTAGAATTTGAGGAACTCCTCGCCCTTGGGGAGGAAGTAGTTTCTGAGTCTGGAATTTTGAGGGAAGAGGTGTTCAATTTTGTGAGGACCCAACACTCCAGACTTGACCTCATATTGGGGATAATCAAGCAACTAGTGGAAACTCTCCGGGAGAAAATCAATGCGGTGCAATATTCTTTTAATCTGTATAACTCTTTTGTTAGGAAGGTCTCCGGGGTTGACCCTTTCAGCACCGATACTTGCACACCAGAGGAGTATGTCTTTGGGAAGTTTGATGAGCTAATAGAATCAAGATATCAATCCCCACAGGGAGTAGATGGCACCCAAATGATGAGGATAACTTGTATGGTACTCAGTGGCCACGATGCAGCAAAAATAGCTGATGAGTTTAAAGGAAATGTTCCAGACCTGGGGGAACAGATTGAGGTGGTTAAGTATCGGCGGGAAAGTCTTAAGAAAATTGATGATGATAGAATCTCCCATCTCCTCTAGACCTTCAAAAACAATAAGAAACAATATAGATTCTCCGGAGGCCAGAGAAAATCCAATTATTTTGTATTCTTTATTCTTTCGAAATGTAAGTTCCCAGATCCCAGAGTTCCAGATCCCTATATTTTGTATTCTTTAAAGAGACCCGTGTCCTGGTCCTCGAGGCTGACTGGTCACTTTCAAGTAGTTAATAAAGGTTTTCATATGTTTTCAGAGGTCAGATAGCTACATCAAGGCACATCAAATCAACAAAGGGCTTTCTAACAGATGATCTTCTTTAGGCGCCGCTCCAAATGTACACCTGGCACATTAGAGACAAGGTGCCGCATTTCTCATTTATGAGGCATGTAGCCTCAGTCCTCGAGGAATTATATTTCTTCCTTCTCTTTCCTGGCTCTCTTCTCAAGGCTGATTCTTCTACTCCATACTCTTGTCTTATTCATTAAACATGTTAGACCTTCTCCATCTCGAGGTCTTTTGTAAAGTGGTGCAGGTAGTACGGCCATAGGATAGTATATTTTATGGCAAGATGTAAAATAGGGTTAGGGTTAGGGTTAGAAGAAAATGTGTATAAATAGCAAGTCTGGCCCTTTTCCAAGGGTCAGTGAAATTGATGATTTTGCAGTCCATAGTAATAGAGAAGCAGTATTTTCATTTTAGTTGCAAAGCTCAATGCTCGTTGGTCTTTAAGATTTTAGTAGTTAGATGCTCCCTTGGAGCCGCCATTGTACCATGCACCAATGCTTGCTGGAAGGAATGTTAATGAAGAAGAGATGGTTCTTGCAATGATGTTGTTGGCACTTTGTCTTCTAAGTTAATGGTATTTTATGTTTAATGTTCTTCATGTCTTCTGCTCTAATATTTTAAGTAGATTAACGACCTCCTTTCCCTTGCTACTGATCAAATATGAACTGATGGTTGTGTATTTCTTTAGTATTTAGTATAGTATATTAGAGCATTATTGATGTATTGAATGTTTAAACATAACTATAGGTAGAAGCGAAATACTTCTAACCCTGTAGGATATTTTCAATTTATTTGCTAAGTGTAAAATGCTTGGAGAAACCCCACCTTCCTGAATCCCTGGAGAGAACGAGTTGAAGAAACCAGCTATCCCCCTCGAAAAAAAGTAGTCACATTTCCCAACTGAGCCCTGTATTATTGAGACCTGACCCTCAGGTGCTTGGAGGCCCAGGGAATCTCATTTCCCAGATAACCTTTGCAGTCAAAGTTGGCCAATACCCCGGTACCCGGTGACAACTTACACCTATTGGAAGATGCGGTCACCAAAGCCCTGTCAATTGAAACTGGCACTAGAAGGAGGGGATGAACTCGTCCCCCTCTTAAGATTATGATTTTACACCTCCTGAGGGTTCCCCAAGCCATAGTTTTTGGAGCCAAGCCTTCAGTGGGATTTGGTCTTTCTCCCTAGTGAAATTTGAGAGAATCCTTAGGTCAGCCCCAAACCCCAGAAGGTTTGTCAAACTTGAGCCTCCTGCTTGAAAGAAATGGACCCTGAAAACCACACAGGCCACTATCATCTGGGGGTCTAGTACACCGCAGAATATCCAAACTCTTCAGACAGTCCTGAGAGCGAGCATTCAAACTACTCAAAATCTAGTTCCCAAGATGGCTGCTTACTTCAGTAACACCGGGTCCCCCATGGGAACTTTTCCAGGTGCAATCAATGACTTACACTCACACCTAAAGAAGATTCACCTGTGATATGAGCACTTAGGCTCACAAACCGCAGAAGAACACTTACAGGCATACAAAGATGCCATGAACCGACACCGGATCCAACATGAGGATGTTGTGACTCGGATGTTTCCTCTATCCCTGGGATAGGGTGAGTTGAACTGGTACCTAAACCTTCCTACCAACTCCATCAACAGTTGGCAGGACATGGAGGACGCCTTCTTGGCTACCTTCCATGTGCATGTGGACCTAGCTTGGTCCCATAGCTAGTTCATCTCCATCAGAAATTAACTTAATGAACCCCTTGCAGCATTCAACCACCGGTTCCAATGCGCCTTGAAGTGGTGCATGGGCCCTTTCATCCCATCCCTGAAAGTAACCATACATACCTTTCTCAACGTGATGGACCCTTTCATTGCCACTCTCCTCTATAGAACAACTGCCATGGGCGACCGGGACACTTTGGCAAAATTTTACAATCAAGCCTTAGAGTTATCTCGTGGCCTCAACAAGTCCCCGGGCGGGATTGGGCAGAGCACGCCCTTCAACATGATCCCCAATTGAATAGTGTACGCCGGGGGATATAACCCCAATCTGGCAATGGGCGTCCCCACAATGGCAATGAATCCCCTGCCACCGCCGATAGACTAGTAGGCCCAGTACGTTTACCCATCACAGACTCAGGAAATACCAGGTCTGGAAGGCTTTCCTTGGAATCAGCCATAGCAGGTACATCAACCTCAGACACATCCACCTAGAGTGCCCTTCTTTCAATCATCTGTGGCTAGAGGATTGTCACCCTCGACTCTGATGAACACTGCTACCTTCCCAGGAATCCAATAACAACAACCGTCACATTGTGATGCAAACACCCAGTTGACCGCCGAGGTTGAATCCCTTTGGCGGATGTTATCCACCCTGACTATGGACATGGGTCAGCTAAAGGCGGGGTCCTATGCACCCCAAAATTCTAATTCCCAGAGAAGGAATATTTTCTCCAGACAACAAAACAATAATGCTGGGAGAAGAAGCTTCAACAATGGGCCTCAGCCTAATCAACAACAATGGAACAATAACATGAACACCAGAGGCCCACCTCCGAACCAAAATGCCAACCAAGGTGGTGCTGGACCATCACATTTCACACCAATTGTAGACTTCCAGCCCATGACTAATTGGTGTAGATTGCATGACACAGGCTCCCACAATGAGGTGAATTGTGCCACACTAGAGAAGGTCATCATGATCTCCCTGCTGGATAGACAACAATCGCATGTTGCTACTCCCCTGGAACCTCCTATGCAAGAGTCAACTCACAGTGCATTCACTTGTAAGACCATCTTCTTTGGATTCTCCAGAGAAGATGAAGAAGAATCCAGATTGCAAGGATTCTTTGATGAATCAATTCTGGTCTTTGAGGCCAATGCCTTCACCAACCCGCGGCCTCCATACAATACTCAAAGCCAAGCTAGTAAAGGACTAGTTTATACACCCACACCTCCTACCAAGGACACTCCTCCCTGGGATAATACAACTGATTGGTCAGCCCCTCTAAAAGGTTCTAGCTCTAACAAAGCAAAAGACCTAACCAAGGGAAGCCACCAATTCTTGGGAGGAAGATTTGACATTACAAAGGTGTTAGAACAAACCAATACCTCCATGACATTGATGGAGGTTTTGCTAAACTATCTTGAGTAGAAGAAGTCTCTTCTGAAGCTCTTGGGAAACCCAGAAGTTGTCAGTCACCCGCCCAAGACTTTCTCTTTTGACGATGCTAATGCGGCTGTCTACCAGGGAAACAATCAGGATCCTCCCTTCCTACTAGGCCTGAATATTCAAGGCAAAAACATACACAACTATCTAGTACACTCCAGGGCTTCGGGTAACATCATGCCGCTTTCCATATGCCAGAAGCTAAGATATTGTCCCACCCCATCTAATAGTGCGGTGATTTAACTAGATAAAATTATTGTCAAAATGGTAGGGAAATTGAACAACGTCCGAATATAGCTTATCCAGGACCCCAGAATAACCAGCATAATCGACATCAAGGTGGTGGACATCCCAGAGACTTATGGGATGTTATTAAGTTGGAATTGGTCTAAGTCCTTGAACGGATACTTTTTGACTGACTTCTCCCACTTATGGCTCCCCTGGGAAGGAGAATCTAACAAGATCTGGGTTGAGAGTGAGCCCCGGATGAAGCAGGCCCTTACCGAGGTCAGGAGGGTTAGTGAGGTCTTCTTCTTTGAGACTTCCCTTGGGGTGTACTGACCCTTTAAAATCTTAACATTTGATTTCACCTCCGGGGAGGATCCCATAGTTCTGTAGAGAACCCAGGACCTAGAAGAAAATTTGAGGGTTGAGGTCAACTCTCAGGGTGCCACAGTGACCACCGTTACACTCTAATCTGGTACTTGGTGCCGACAACACTATCAGAAACATTCAGAGCCACAGTGTGAACTATGCCTTTCTGTCACTACCCGACACATCGACGCCTTACGAAATAGAGAACACACAATTGGTTCCCCAAAAGCTAGTATTCCTACACGAAACACTTCTTCAGTGCAATTTCCTTAGGAACCTCAATTCCAAACCCCTCCAGAGGTAAACCTCACCCATGCGCCAACAGTGCAGGAGGAATCTCCTCCCAAGACTCCCAAAAGAAATCCAAAGGCTACTCCCTCTTCCCAGCTCCAGAATACAAGTGACGATCTATGGACCCTTAAGTTCGATGGGTCCCGGTCCAAATAGGGCTATGGGGCCAGAGTGGAATTAATCAACCCGCAAGAGAAATCCTTCCTCACATCCTACAAACTGTAGTTCGACTACACCAATAATGTTACAGAGTATGGGGCTTTGGTCCTTGGACTCTTATTTGTGTTAAGGAAAGCCATCACCCACCTTTGGGTTCTAGGTGATTCAGAGTTGATTGTCAAACTGGTCTGGAGTCAATATACATGTCATGACAAAAAGCTGGGCACATACCACAATCGGGCATGGAGCCTTATTGAAGATTTTAATGCCTTTGGCATTGATCTTATTCCCCAGTGACGGAATTATGTCCCAGATGCCCTCACTATTTTTTCCAGCACACTTGAGCCCATGGTCAGCTCACAACTCCAGATATTTTTTATCAAAATGATCCCCACCCAATCCATCCTAGATAATGTCACCCACTTTCAGGTTTTTGAGGACGATCAGCATATCCTGGCCTTCATGGCCAATGTGGGTGTCTTTGAGGACCAGATAGTGGAGGAATGAGACCATGATGATACTGGATAGGGTGATGAAGATGATGGGATCATGGACCTACCCACTAAAACCATCTCAAAGGGGGTGGTCGCGCTTCAATGAATCTTTGACTCAGACCCTCGGGGCTGGGAAAAGATTTCATCCTCCATTAAAGGAGGAAAATTTGAAAAAGTAAACATTGGAAAGCCCGGTGAGGAAAAAATGATACACATTGGCACCTCCTACTCCCCTAAGGAGAAGAAGAAGATTCGTACAGTTCTCTGAGAATACATAGATGTGATCGCATGGGGATATGAGGATTTGAAAACATACGATACATCCATTATGACTCATACCATCCACTTGAAGCCCGATGCTAAGCCTTTTCAGTAAAAGAAATGACCGATCAACCCACTGATTGAGCCTCTAATTCATCAAGAGGTGGAGAAATTGCTATCAGTCTGGATAATCTTTTCGATCTGGCACACTACATGGGTTACTAATTTGGTCTCCATTAGAAAGAAGAGCGACAAAATTCATCTTTGTGTGGATTTCCAAAACTTGAATAGGGCCTCCAAGAAAGATAATCACCCTCTCCCATCATTGGATGAGGTGTTGCAGATAGTGAATGGATCCCAAATGATGTCATTCTTGGATGGGTACTCTGGATATAAACAAGTCATGGTTAAGTACGGAGTTAGAGAGAAAATGACGTTCACCACCAAGTGGGGAACATTTGCATATCAGAGGATGCCCTTTGGCTTGATTAACACAGGGGCCACATTTCAGAAGGCCATGGACATTGCGCTTGAGGGCCTCATAAATTAGTGTATAATCATCTACATGGATGATTTGACCATCTTCTCCTCGGATAGGCATGAACATTCCGCCCACCTCACTCAAATCTGTGAGAGATGTCGTCGGCATGGAATATCCCTCAACCCCAAGAAGTGCATATTCGGGGTCACTGAAGGGAAGTTTCTCGGGCATATTATCTCTGAGAAGGGTATATCCATTGACCCTGAGAGAGTTGAAGCACTGCTAAATTTACAGATGCCTGAAAGCAAGAAGCAGATGTAGTCTTTCTTTAGAAAGATCAACTTTGTCCGACGGTTCATCACCGGATTCGCTGAGCTAGTCAAACCACTCAATGAAATGATAAAAAAGGATAACAAGATTGAGTGGAGTCCTAAAGAAAAGTGGGCATTCACCCAGATCAAACAGATGATAATGGAAGCACCTATTCTGGCTAGTCTGGACTACTCCCTTCCATTTTACATTTACTGCTTTGCTTCGCCACATTCTGTCGCGGTAGTATTAAATCAAAAGGTTGAAGGGTAAGAATGACCCATAGCTTTCATGATCTCCCCCTTTAAGAATGCCAAAGTCCAGTATTCATCATTAGAAAAGCAGGCCTTCACTCTTGTTCGCACTGTGAACAAATTCTGGCATTATATTCTCCAGAGTAAAGTGCATGCTATCATCCTGGACCAGGCTGTGAAATCTCTGCTAATGCAAAGTGAATTGGGTGAAAGATGGGGGAAATGGATGGCCATCTACCAGGAATATGACTTGGAAATGCAACCCACAAAGAAAGTTTGGCGCCAGGGACTAAGTCGGGCGATGGCAAAAAAGACTCCCCATTTAGAATGCCAAACTTACACGGTGGAGTATATCACTCAAGACCCATGGTATACTGATTTGGTATACTTATTGTTAAATAATAGATGCCCAGAGGGGTTACCTCCTAATAAATGTTGTGCCCTGCAGATGAAAAGTGCTCACTTCATGATCAAAAACTTTGTGCTTTACTGCAGGAATTACGAGGGGGTGTACCTTCAGTGCATTGATAGGGACCAAGCTACGAGAATGATCAAAGAGTTCCACGGGCAGTTTGGAACTGGGCACGACTTAGCCAATGCCACCACCCACCAAATCCTCCAGGCTGGATATTATTGGCCCTGCATATTCAAAGATGTCTACACTCACGTCAGGAGGTGCCATACTTGCCAAACCGTGGCACATCATGAGCGTAACCCGACTATGCCTTTACAACTAGTCTTTGAGGCTAGGCCCTTCGCCCAATGGGCATTTGATTTCATCAGGGAAATAAACCCCAACTCGTCTATCAACCACCGGTACATCCTAACTGCTACTGATTACTGCACCTAGTGGTCTAAAGCTATACCTTGCAAAAATAACACGGTGGATGTAGTTATTAAATTCTTGGAAGAAAAGATCGTCACAAGATTTGGAACGCCCTTTGCTTTAGTATGTGACAATGGTCTGGATTTTTCTTCAGCACAATTTATTGAATGGACCTACAATCAGAAGATCACTCTAAAGTTTTCCAACATTTATTACCCCTAGGGGAATGGTGTTGCTGAATCTACGAATAAGAATTTACTTGAAGTGATCAAACACCTTCTAGAATAGAATCCCTGGGATTGGCACCAAAATATGAGATTTTCCCTTTGGGAAGACCGCATTCCAATTAAAGCTGCCCTGGGAACATCCCCATTCCATCTAGTTTATGGCCAAAACCCAGTGTTCCCAAACAACTTACATATCCCAGTCTTGCAGTTTATGCAAGAATTCAGCAATCGAGATAATATCATAGAGGTTCAGCTCCTGAACCTGGTGTGGATGGAAGAACAATGAGACACAGCCCTCAAAAATTTTGTGCGTCATCAAGCCGTGGTAAAGAGGTGGTTTGAGCGCAGAGCCCAATACAAGGATTTTTAGATTTTGGACTTGGTCCTGCTGTGGGACAAGGCCCGCGAGAAGAAAGGCAAGTACACCAAGTTCCAACGGCTCTAGCTCAGACCATACCTATTCTCAAAGATCTGTAGGGAAAATACCTATCACCTTAACACCATGAATGTAGAACCTATCCCATTTCCTATCAATGGAAAGTTTCTCAAACATTATTTTGAATGAGGTAGGTTTTTCCAAAGTTGTATTTTATGTAAATTTTTGGCTTGTAAATATTTCTTTCTCGGTGCCTTGTTGGGAGGTACCTTGTAGATATTCTTGCTAGCCATCCTCTAGGACCATCCTTTTTCCATGGTTGTTTCCATTTTTCTTGTCTTTTCAGGTTTCGGCATTTTGTTCTCCCTTTGTGAGGATTGGAATACTTTACATAACACCTGGTCTCTAGGATATTGTCTTCAGCATGGTGAACTTAAGAATCTATTATCAGCATGATGGAATTGGTCTGGTCTCCAGATTTATTTTACAAGTTGGGTGTTACGCTGAGTGATCTTCATCAGGTTTATCTCTGGAAGTCTTGTAATCAGTGAACTAAAATAAGGGACAAGTAATCAGACACATCGAGAGTAGATCGGTCACACTAAATTGATTGACCCAAGTCTAAACTTTCAAAGGATTATTTTTGGGTCTGGATTTTTTCTCCCCCATTCAACATTAAGGTGGGTGGAAGGGTGAAATAAGTACCACCATTAAAATTAACTAAGCTTAATCTTGATGGTGAAAGAAGTACTGCCCTCCCACCCAGAAAAGTATAAAATAACAAAAAAGAAATGGGATAAAACTCCGGTCTCCAGGAGAAATGAGAAAATATGATGACTTCGGGGTTTGAGTTACTTAGTGCCTCTTCTTTGCTTCTCCCAGAGGTCATCGGCTTGATTTCCTTCCAAAGCACACACTTCACCACTGATGAAAACATCATGGGTTAAATTGTGTATGGCCAAATTTTCTCAAGCATGTTACTCTTTGCATGTAAGATACTTTGAGTAACGATTTATTCTAGTATTGCTAACCAGAGATTTTGTGGTTCTCAAATGTGCAAAGGCATTCGTCTCAAATAGTCACCATTTTTTATGCCTTGCATTCCTGTCCCTACATTTTGTGTGTAAAATGTTGGGTCCCCCTTTTTTCTTTCTGCTTTTGGCTCTTGCCTTGTCTTTTTCCTTTGTTTTCTTTTCTTTCCTTCTCCAGGGTTTTTCTTCCCCGTGGTATTGTTTTGTTTTTGTCTTTGTCTCTTGTGTCTTTGGGACCCAGTCCCAGAGTTGGTTTTCCTTTGTTGGGATCCAAACTCTGGACTCCAGAATTCTTCGCCACAATGTCTTCTTTCCGTAAGATGGTATCATTGCTTGGAACCCCCAGGCCCGGAGTCTGGAGGTCTGTCTATCCGGAGTTTATAGAAGGAAAGGTAACTTGCTTTTACCATGGGTATAAATAGAAATTACCTGTCATTTTCACATCTACCATGATTAAACACTTAAGTAATCTGAGCGATTTGGGAGCAATTTTACAGTGATTTAGCGATAATCCAGCGTGAGCCATTCCGAGCTATTCTGAGCAATTGTGAGTGGTTTGTGGTGGTAAGTGGTGATTTTTGGATGGTAGAAGCTGTTGTAGAGCATTCATGGTGAGTCCCTTCCTTTACCTTCTTCATTTTCAAGTTGGTGCCTTCTCTCCGCTCGGCTTTCCTATTTTTTTTTTGGTTTTCTGTGTTTGGCTTTGTTATCTTATTTTTGTATGGTATTGCATTTCATTCTAGTTCGCCGCCCATTACTGGGTCAGCTCTGCCATAGGGTTGTCCACCCTCTGTGCAAATGTAGTATAGTCTGTAAGATAATGTGAAAGTTGTAGATGTTTTGTACATTCTCTGGTTTAGTAAATAGTCGCTCCGTGTTCTGTATATATGTGTACATTAGCTATATATTGATGTGTATCATTCCATTCTGCATGTATATACCCTTCATCTCTATTGTATATAATGTATATTCTATCTATATTTCTTGGTAGTCTATCAAGCTCGCCGTGCTATATTCATTTTTGGTTCCCAATTTTGCGAGCTCGCTCTGTGCAGAATACCGCTTGGTTGAAACTCATCTCTCGATCGGTTTCAACTAGATGGTTTTTTCTCTCCTCCATAAACTATCCTATCATTCATTTATGTCCCATGCGTGCATTTAAATTTGTCCAAGTGGCCTTCTATTTTTGTGCATTCGAATAGTTGGCTCCGTCACCGTCACCATAACTTCTATTTATTGCACACCCACCTGGCGTCCATGTAGGTCTAACGGCTCACTTTTTGTTCACACCTTCCAATAGTTAGTTTTCCAAACTCCGGGTCTCTCGTCATCCCCCAACCCATGTCTTTCCTTTACTAAGTATGATGAGACCCCAGACCCGGATGTTGTTTAAATTTCTTAAGCTTGCAAAATATATATATTTTCTAGGATTATTGAACTAAGCTAACCTTTCAAGGAAAGCAGGCACCACAATGGTAAGATCTCTGGACCCTGAAGTTTTTATTTATCTATACATTCTGATGGTCGCCTTGCCTTGTAGGTTTCCAGAACAACATACTTTCAACATGTCTGAGGCTTCCGCATCTTCACCACCTGGGAGTCTGGAACTTCCTTCTACGGCAGTTACCAGAGCAGCTGTTAGGTCTAAAATGGAGAAAGCTCTGGAGAAACTGCCCATGAGCAGGAAATACGTAAAGGATGGAATTATCATGGGCTCAAAGATTGAGTCCAAAGTCTAGCTCATTACTAACACTAGCATCAGAACATGGCCCAAGATGCAGGCCTTGGTAAAAATGATGTACATTCAGAGATAGGCCAGAGATCCATTGGCCATTAAAATCAAGAACTCCAGGAATCTTAAGGCACCTTGCTTCCCATGCTTGGTGCAGTCACCAGAGCTTATTCTTACACTTGTATTGTAGTACAATATGCCAGAAGCTAAGATTTTGTCCATCTAATAGCGCGGTGATTTAACTAGATAAAACTATTGTCAAAATGCTAGTCGAATTGAAGAAAGTCCAGATACAGCTTATCTAGGACCCCAGAATAACCAGCATAATCCACATCCAAGTGGTAGACATCCCAGAGACTTATGGGATGTTATTAAGTCAGAATTGGTCTAAGTTCTTGAACAGATACTTTTTGACCGACTTCTCCCACTTATGGCTCCCCTAGGAAGGAGAATCCAACAAGAGCTGGGTTAAGAGTGAGCCCCAGATGAAGCAGGCCCTTACCGAGGTCAGGAGGGTTAGTGAGGTCTTCTTCTTTGAGACTTCCCCTGGGGTGTACTGACCCTTTGAAATCTTAACATTTGATTTCACCTCCGGGGAGGATCCCATAGTTCTGTAGAGAACCCAGGACCTAGAAGAAAAGTTGAGGCTTGAGGTCGACTCTCAGGGTGCCACAGTGACCACCGTTACACTCTATTTTGGTACTTAGTGCTGACAACACTATTAGAAACATTCAGAGCTAGAGTGTGAACTATGCCTTTCTGTTTCTACCTGGTACATCGACGCCTTCCAGAATAGAGAACACACAATTGGTTCCCCAAAACCCAGTATTCCTATGGGAAGCACTTCTTCAGTGCAATTTACTCGGGAACCTCAATTCCAAACCCCTCTAAAGGTAAACCTCACCCATGCACCAACAGTGCAGGAGGAAGCTCCTACCAAGACTCCCAAAAGCAATCCAAAGGCTACTCCCTCTTCCCAGCTCCAGAATACAAGTGACGATCTGTGGACCCTTAAGTTCAATGGGTCCCGGTCCAAATAGGGCTATGGGGCCAGAGTGGAATTAATCAACCCGCGAGATAAATCCTTCCTCACATCCTATAGACTGTAGTCTGACTACACCAATAATGTTACAGAGTATGAGGCTTTGGTCCTTGGACTCTTATTTGTGTTAAGGAAAGCAATCGCCCGCCTCCGGGTTCTAGGTGATTCAGAGTTGATTGTCAAACTGGTCTGGAGTCAATATACATGTCATGACAAAAGCCTGGCCGCATACCACAATCAGGCATGGAGCCTTATTGAATATTTTGATGCCTTTGGCATTGATCTTATTCCCCAGCAATGGAATTATGTCCCAGATGCCCTCGTTGTTTCTGCCAGCACACTTGAGCCCATGGTCAGCTCACGACTCCGAATATTTTTTGTCAAAATGACCCCCACCCCGTCCATCCCAAATAATGTCACCCACTTTCAGGTTTTTGAGGATGATCAGGATATCCTGGCCTTCATGGCCAATGTGGGTGTCTTTGAGGACCAGATAGTGGAGGAATAAGACCATGATGATACTGGACAGGGTGATGAAGATGATGGGATCATGGACCTACCCACTAACACCATCCCAAAGGGGGTGGTCGCACTTGAACGAATCTTTGACTCAGACCCTTGGGGCCGAGAAAAGATGTCATCCTCCTCTAAAGGAGGAAAATTTGAAAAAGTAAACATTGGACAGCCCGGTGTGGAAAAGATGATACACATTGGCACCTCCTGCTCCCCTGAGGAGAAGGAGAAGATTCTCACAGCTATCTAAGAATACATAGATGTGATCACATGGGGATATGAGGATTTGAAAACATATGATACATCCATTATGACTCATACCATCCCCTTGAATCCCGATGCTAAGCCTTTTTGGCAAAAGCAACGACCGATCAACCCACTAATTGAGCCTCTAATGCATCAAGACATGGAGAAATTGTTGTTATTCTAGATAATCTTTTCAATCTGGCACACTACGTGGGTTGCCAATTTGGTCTTTGTTAGAAAGAAGAGCGGCAAAATTCATCTTTGTGTGGATTTCCAAAACTTGAATAGGGCCTCCAAGAAAGATAATCACCCTCTCCCATCGTTGGATGAGGTGTTGCAGATAGTGAATGGATGCCAAATGATGTCATTCTTCGATGGGTACTCTTGATATAACCAAGTCATGGTTAAGTATGAAGATAGAGAGAAAATGACGTTCACCACCAAGTGGGGAACATTTGCATATCAGAGGATGCCCTTTGGCTTGATTAACACAGGGGCCACATTTTAGAAGGCCATGGACATTGCATTCGAGGGGCTCGTAAATTAGTGTATAATCATCTACATGGATGATTTGACCGTCTTCTCCTGGGATAGGCGTGAACATTCCGCCCACCTCGCTCAAATCTGTGAGAGATGTCGCCGGCATGGAATATCCCTCAACCACAAGAAGTGCATATTCGGGGTCACTGAAGGGAAGTTGCTCAGGCATATTACCTCTGAGAAGGGTATATCCATTGACCCCGAGAGATTTGAAGCACTACTAAATTTACAGATGCTCGACAGCAAGAAGGAGATGCGGTCTTTCTTCAGAAAGATCAACTTTGTCTGGCGGTTCATCACCAGATTTGCTGAGATAGTCAAACCACTTAATGAAATGATAAAAAAGGATACCAAGATTGAGTGGAGTCCTGAAGCAAAGTGAGTATTCACCTAGATCAAACAGATGATAACGGAGGCACCTGTCCTGGCTAGTCTGGACTACTCCCTTCCGTTTTACATTTACTCCTTTGCTTCACCACATTCTATCATGGAAGTATTAACTCAAAAGTTTGAAGGGGAAGAAAAACCCATAGCTTTCATGAGATCCACCTTTAAGAATGCCGAAGTCCAGTATTCATCGTTAGAAAAGTAGGCCTTCGCTCTTGTTTGCGCTGTGAAGAAATTCTGGCATTATATTCTCCAGAGTAAAGTGCGTGCTATCATCCTGGACCAGCCTATGAAATCTCTGCTGATGTAGAGTGAATTGGGTGAAAGATGGGGGAAATGGATGGCCATTCTCCAGGAATATGACTTGGAAATGCAACCCACAAAGATAGTTCGGGGCCAGGGACTGAGTCGGGCGATGGTAGAAGAGACTCCCCATATAGAATGCCAAACTTAAACAGTGGAGTATATCACTCGAGACCCATGGTATACCGATTTGGTATACTTATTGTTAAACAATAGATGCCCAAAGGGGTTACCTCCTAATAAATTCTACGCCCTACAGATGAAAAGTGCTCACTTCATGATCAAAAACTCTGCGCTTTACCGCAGGAATTACGAGGGGGTGTACCTTCGGTGTATTGATAGGGACCAAGCTACGAGAATGATGAAAGAGTTCCATGGGCAGTTTGGAACTGGGCATGGCTCAGCTGATGCCACCACCCACCAAATCCTCTAGGCTGGATATTTTTGGCACTGCATATTCAAAGAAGTCTACACTCACGTCTGGAGGTGCCATACTTGCCAAACTACGGCGCATCATGAGCGTAACCCGACTATGCCTTTACAACCAGTCTTTGAGGCTAGGCCCTTTTCCCAATGGGCATTTGATTTCATCAGGGAAATAAACCCCAACTCATCTGCCAACCACTGGCACATCCTAACTGCTACTAATTACTGCACCCGGTGGTCTAAAGCTATACCTTACAAAAATAACACGGTAGACGTAGTTATTAAATTTCTGGAAGAAAACATCGTCACAAGATTTGGAATGCCGTTTGCTTTAGTATGTGACAATGGTCTGGCATTTTCTTCAGCACAATTTATTGAATGGACCTACAATCAGAAGATCCCTCTGAAGTTTTCCAACATTTATTACCCCTAGGGGAATGGTGTTGTTGAATCTATGAATAAGAATTGACTTGAAGTGATCAAACACCTTTTAGAACAGAATCCCCAGGATTGGCACCAAAAGATGAGATTCACCCTTTGGGCAGACCGCATTCAAATTAAAGTCGCCCTGAGAATGTTCCCATTCCATCTAGTTTATTTCCAAAACCCAGTGTTCCCAATCAACTTACAGATCCTAGTCTTGCAGTTTATGCAGGAATTCAGCAACCGAGATAATATCGTAGAGGTTCGGCTCCTGAACTTGGTGTGGATGGAAGAACAATGAGACACAGCCCTTAAACATTTTGCACATCATCAAGCAGTGGTAAAGAGGTGGTTTGACTGCAGAGCCCAATACAAGGCTTTTCATATTTTGGACTTGGTCCTGCTGTGGGACAAGGCCCGCGAGAAGAAAGGCAAGCACACCAAGTTCCAACAGCTCTGGCTCAGACCATACCTATTCTCAGAGATCTATAGGGAAAATACCTATCCCCTTAACACCATGAATGTAGAACCTGTCCTATTTCCTATCAATGGAAAGTTTCTCAAACATTATTTCAAATGAGGTAGGTTTGTCCAAAGTTGTATTTTATGTAAAGTTTTGGCTTGTAAATATTTCTTTCTCGGTGCCTTGTTGGGAGGTACCTTGTAGATAGTCTTTCTGGCCATCCTCTAGGACCATCCTTTTTCTGTGGTTGTTTTCATTTTTCTTGTCTTTTCAAGTTTTGGCATTTTGTTTTCCCTTTGTGAGGATTGGAATGCTTTACATAACACCTGGTCTCTAGGATATTGTCTTCAGCATGGCGAACTTAAGAATCAATTATCAGCATGGTGGAATTGGTCTGGTCTCCAGAGTTATTTTACAAGTTGGGTGTTACAATAAGTAATCTTCATCGGGTTTATCTCCGGAAGTCTTGTAATCAATGAACTAAAATAAGGGACAAGTAATCAGACACATCGAGGGTAGATCGGTCACACTAAATTGATTGACCCAAGTCTGAACTCTCAAAGGATTATTTTCGAGTCTGGAGTTTTTCTCCCCCATTTGGCATTAAGGTGGGTGGAAGGGTGAAAGAAGTACCACCATTAAAATTAACTAAGCTTAATCTTGATGGTGAAAGAAGTACCGCCCTCTCACCCAGAAAAGTATAAAATAATAAAAAAGAAATGGGATAAAACTCTGGTCTCCAAGAGAAATGAGCAAATCTAATGACTTTGAGGTTTGAGTTACTTAGTGCCTCTTCTCTGCTTCTCCCAGAGGTCATCGGCTTGATTTCCTTCCAAAGCACACACTTCACCACTGATGACAACATCATGGGTTAAATTGCGTATGGCCAAATTTTCTCAGGCATGTTACTCTTTGCATGTAAGATACTTCGAGTAACAATTTATTCTAGTATTGCTAACCAGATATTTTGTGGTTCTCAAATGCACTAAGGCATTTGTCTTAGATAGTCGCCATTTTTTATGCCCTGCATTCCTGTCCCTACATTTTGTGTGCAAAATGTTGGGTCCCCCTTTTTGCTTTCTGCTTTTGGCTCTTTCCTTATCTTTTTCCTTTATTTTCTTTGCTTTCCTTCTCTAGGGTTTTTCTTCCCCGTGGTGTTTTTTTATCTTTGTCTTTGTCTCTTGTGTCTTTGGGACCCAGTCCCAGAGTTGGTTGTCCTTTGTTGGGAGCCAAACTCTGGACTCTGGGATTCTTTGCCACAATGTCTTCTTTCCGTAAGATGGTATCATTGCTTGGAACCCCCAGGCCCAGAGTTCAGAGGTCTGTCTATCTGGAGTTTATAGAAGGAAAGGTAACTTTCTTTTACCACGGGTATAAATAGAAATTACCTGTCATTTTAACATTTACCACGATTAAACACTTAAGCAATCCGAGCGATTTGAGAGTGATTTTAAAGCAATTTAGCAATAAACCAGTGTGAGCCATTCCGAGCTATTCTAAGAAATTGTGAGTGGTTTGTGGTGGTAAGTGGTGATCATTGGATGGTAGAAGCTGTTGCAGAGCATTCGCGGTGAGTCCCTTCCTTGCCCTTCTTCATTTTCAAGTTGGTGCCTTCTCTCTGCTCAGCTTTCCTATTTTTTTTTTTGGTTTCCTGTGTTTGGCTTTGTTGTCTTATTTTTGTATGGTATTGCATTTCATTCTAGTTCGCCGCTCGTTAGTGGGTCGGCTCTGCCAGAGGGTTGCCCACCCTCTGTATAGATGTAGTGTAGTGTGTAAGATAATGTGAAATTTTTAGACGTTTTGTACATTCTCTGGTTTTGTAAATAGTCTCTCCACGTTCTGTATATATGTGTACATTAGCTGTATATTGATGTGTATCATTCCATTCTGCATGCATATACCCTTCGGCTGTATTGTATATAATGTATATTCTATGTATATTTCTTAGTAGTCTGTCGATCTCGCCGTGCTATATTCATTTCTGAATCCCAATTTTGCGAGCTCGCTCTATGCAGAATACCGCTTGGTTGAAACTCATCTCTCAATCGGTTTCAACCAGATGGTTTTCTCTCTCCTCCATAAACTAGCCTATCCTTAATTTATGTCCCATGCATGCATTTAAATTTTTCCAAGTGGCCTTCACTTTTTTTGCATTCGAATAGTTGGCTCCGTCGTCGTCACCATAACTTCTATTTATTGCACACCCACCTGGCATCCATGTAGGTCTAAGGGCTCACTTTTTTCTCACACCTTCCAATGGTTAGTTTTCCAAACTATGAGTCTCTCATCATCCCCCAACCCATGTCTTGCCTTTACTAAGTATGATGAGACCCCGGACGCGGATGTTGGTTAAATTTCTAAAGCTTGCAAAATATATATATTTTCTAGGATTTTTGAACTAAGCTAACCTTTTAGGGAAAGCAGGCGCCACGACGGTAAGATCTCCGGACCCTGAAGTTTTTATTTATCTATACATTCTGACGGTTGCCTTTCCTTGTGGGTTTCCAGAACAACATACTTTCAACAGAACATGGCCCAAGATGCAGGCCTTGGTAAAAATGATGTATATTAAGAGATAGGCCAGAGATCCATTGGCCATTAAAATTGAGAACTCCAGGATTCTTAAGGAACCTTGCTTCCCGTGCTCAATGCAGTCACCGGAGCTTATTCTTACACTTGCAGCACACTACAATACATCTATCCAGGCAGTTATGCTCGTAGCCCTGAAGCCAACCGGGTATCCCACCCCTATGGTTTCTCTCGATGCCGCAACTTTTCAGATGGGGTTGGGGATTCCTCAATTTGGCAGGCCAGCTGTAGTCACCAAAGCGGATGCCTTGGCACAGTTTAATCAGTTGGAAGAAGCGGCCCATTTATATATGAATAATCATTGGCTTAAGACCCTGAAGAGGGATTCCAAGAGGATGAATTTAGAAATCCCCATGTCCAAATTCAAAGAAAGCATCCAGTTGGGGATGATAGCATTATGCCAGGTTTTCGGGCAACAACATGCCCAGGAGTTCTTCAGGTGGATGTATTACTTCTTGCTTGGTATCAACATAGGTGGGGAATATTTTGACTGGGCGACCATAATTTCAAATCACATGGATTCTCAGTTCCTTCAGATATCCCAAAAGAAGAAGTTTTATATGACTTCCTATGTTCTCTGGGCCCTGGCACCACAGTGACCTCGCACCAATGGGCTACTCACCGATGGCATACTTGGGATAGCTTTGGGTCAAAAGGCCCCTTGGAAACATTTTCCACAAATTCAATGGGAGGCCAGCTTCCCTAGCTTTTACTGAGTAAATGATGCCTTCATTTACTACAACCTGCTCACACCCACCCGGGATGCAAGATACCACCTATCTATAGAGGCAATGGATTTGGTCCGGAGCTATGGCCATTATTATATACAATTTTAACAACATACATATATAAGGGTAACCAACTTCTCCAGAAAACCATACTTGTTACCCAAACATTGTGGGAACAAGATAATTCTTTTATAATATTGTAGACAGATGATAGAGCTACATGCCTTATTCGCCTTGAAGAAGGTTACAAACATTCCATTCCCAATCGCTTGTGGGAATTATTCATGCAGTTTGGCCACCACCAAAGAAGTAGATAATGAGGTTAAAAGCTAAAACTTGGCAGAATTTTACTTGGCACGAAAATATTTTGATCCACATGGCAAAATCGCGTTGGCACTTCCCCGGGCGTCAGAGCCCCATCAATACCACATCAAGGACTTATGGGAAGATTCCCAGGATGACATGGAAGTTCAGGGTGGGAACTATGTCAGGAAGATCGCAGGGATGATGGAAAGACTGAAGCTCCAGAGATTTTCAGAAGACTTCTCAGATGTCGGCTCCATAGTAGATCCCCAGTACAAAGAAAAGGGGATCGATAAGTTATCCCTCCTAGTAGTGGACAAGGATGCCTAGGAGGGGCCCACTATTAAATATTTCACCCGTAATGTGGTCAAACGTAGCCACACCTATTTTAAGAAGGTGTGCCCCGCGGGTGTCCGCCAGGCTGCCCAGCCAATACCAAAGATAACCTCAGGGGCCGGAACTTACTGACAGGGAGGGGATAAGGGGAAATGAATAATGGAGACTACCATTGTGAAAGAAATCCCCACAAGAGAACAAATAAAGCAATCAGTAGCTGCTTCCCAGAAAATGAGGGAGAATTTAATCACATGGATGGCTACTCTGGTACTCATGACCGGACCACTTTTTCGTCCCTCCTCCCCTTCACTAGTGGCCTTGGTGGTCAAGGCAATGTGGGTGGATCCAGAGGAGCAATCAGTACTAAGGGATGCAGGGCCACCCTTAGTCACTAGGATAAAGAAGAGGCTCAACCAAAATCCCAAGGTAGAGTCAGAGCTGGGGATGCCCCAAATCCCACAAGTTGAGATCCTTTACTCTGACTCCCCGGAGCCAGAGAGAGAACTAGAGCCTGCTGATGTCCCATCCAATCCTCCCCTGTAGGATGAATTTGATGATGTTTTTCCAATCGACGAGTTTAGGAATCTACAGGGGGACATCAAAAAAATAGAGGCTAAAGTCATAGCAAAGGAAGAGGCTCTGAAACAAGAACCTACGTAGGAGCAGGAAGGGCAGATGGAAGAAGAAAAAGAAATAGAACAAGAAATTGCCTTCGAGGTCCTAGAGATACAAAACACGAGAGCGGACCAACAAAATTAGAGTGAACAAATGGCATCTGTTGAGGGAACCAGACCTACGGGAGCAACCATAACCTCAGCAGCCATGTTCCAAATGCCACTCCCGAAGGTTACATTTGGGGAGGTAATCACTACGGCTCAAATGCTAAATCTTGGCCTGATACCTCCCCCATTGCCAAAAGATATATCGATGGAAGAGGAAATCCCAGCAGAAGAGGCTAAGGAACAAGAGGAAGAAACCCCCAGGGCAGCCAACGAAGACCTGGACATGGCTAGAAATACAAATGACAAGGAAAAAGAAATAAATGTCAGCGGGGAAAATGTTGTCGATGAATCAAAAGATATAGGCAGGGAGCCGGGCAAGACCCATACCACTGAAGAGGAACAACAGTAAGATATCAGGGAAGAACCCAAGGATCAAACTTTGGCTAATAATCCACCTCTGCCACCATAGTGGTTAGTCAAAACCAAGAAATGGAAAGCTCCACCGACTCCCAGAGCTCATCTCTCCCTGGCCGAGATGATGGCTCAGGCCCAGGACCCGCCGAAGGCTAAGAAATCCTAGACAGTTCATACTCTTCAAACCAGGCTGGGTGGAGAAATGGTTGTGATAGTAGCAACACCTCCCCCAGACACTGACAAAGCAACTGCTAAAGCCAGAGATTACAACTCATGGAGATATCACTGGGAAAGAGGGGAAAATAGGGTGAGGTAGACTTGTTGAAAGAGGTGGCTAAGGTAGTGGAGACCCGATATGAAAAGGAGGCCCAAAAGCTCAAGGCAGAAAAGGAGAAAATTGCAAACCTCATGGGGTTGCTGACTGAGCTGGCCTGGCCTATCAGTGTTATTCCTCCAGAGGCCTCCACATCTGATGACCACTACCACAGAGTGACATAGATTCATTACAGGTGATGAAGAAGAAAGCCCAGGTGGTCGATGAAATTTCTGGCATTTCCTGATGTCCACCCTCCCAGACTTATATGCAGCCCGGCATGTCCTGCATCAGGCCAAAACCACTGTCAATATATGGGAGGGTGACATTGAAAATTATCTAGTGTGGAAAGTAGAATTTGAGGAAATCCTCACCCTTGGGGAGGAAGTGGTTTCTGAGTCCATAATTTTTGGGGAAGAGTCATTCTATTTTGTGAGGACCCAACACTCTAGACTTGACCTCACATTGGACATAATCAAGCAACTGGTGGGAACTCTGCGGGAGAAAATCAATGCGGTGCAATATTCTTTTAATTTGTATAAGTCTTTTGTTATGAAGGTCTCTGGGGCTGACCCTTTCAGCACCGATACTTGCACACTAGAGGAGTATGTCCTGGGTAAGTTTGATGAGATGATGGAATCAAGATATCAATCCCTAGAGGGAGTAGATGGTGCCCAAATGATGAGGATAAATTGTATGGTACTCAGTGGCCACGATGCAGCAAAAATGGCAGATGAGTTTAAAGGAAATGTTTCAGACCTAGGGGAACAGATTGGGGTGGCTAAGTACCAGTGGGCCAGTCTTAAGGAAATTGATGAAGATAGAATCTCCCATCTCCTCCAGACCTTCAACGATAATAAGCAACAGTAGAGATTCTCTAGAGGCTGGAGAAAACCCATGCATTTTGTATTCTTTATTCTTTCAGAGCGTAAGTTCTTAGATCCTAAAGTTCTGGATCCCTATATTTTGTATTCTTTAATGGGACCTGTGTCCCGGTCCTCGAGACTGACCAGTCACTTTCAAGCAGTTAATAAAGGTTGTCGAAGGTTGTCACAGGGCAGATAGCTACATCAAGGCACGTCGAATCAACAAAGGGCTTTCTGACAGATGATCTTCTCGAGGCGCCGCTCCAGATGTACACCTGGCACATTAGAGATAGGGTGCCACATTTCCCATTTATGAGGCATGTAGCCTCGGTCCCCAGGGAATTAGATTTCTTCCTTCTCCTTCCCGGCTCTCTTCTCAAGGTCGATTCTTCTACTCCATTCTCTTGTCTTATTCGTCGGACATGTCAGAACTTCTCCATCTGGAGGTATTTTGTAAAGTGGTGCAAGTAGTACCGGCCATGAGATAATATATTTTATGGAAAGATGTAAAATAGGGTTAGGGTTAGGGTTAGAAGAAAATGTGTATAAATAGCAAGTCTGACCCTTTTCCAAGGGTCAGAAAAATTGATGATTTTGCAGTCCATAGTAATAGAGAAGTAGTATTTTCATTTTAGTTGCAGAGCTCAATGCTCCTTGGTCTTTAAGATTTTAGTAGTTAGATGCTTCCTTGGAGCCGCCATTGTACCACGCACCAGTGCTTTCTGGAAGGAATTTTAATGAAGAAGAGATGGTTCTTGCAATGACATTGTTGGCACTCTGTCTTCTAAGTTAATGGTATTTTATGTTTAATGTTCTTCATGTCTTTTGCTCTGATATTTTAAGTAGATTAACAACCTCCTTTCCCTTGCTACTGATCAAATATGAACTGATGGTTGTGTATTTCTTTGATATTTAGTATAGTATATTAGAGCATTATTGATGTATTAAATGTTTAAACATAACTATAGGTAGATGCGAAATACTTCTAACCCTATAGGATCTTTTCGATTTATTTTCTAAGTGTAAAATGCTTGGAGAAACCCCACCTTCCTGAATCCCCAGAGAGAATGAGTTGAAGAAACCAGCTATCCCCCTAAAAAAAAAGTAGTCACATTTCCCAACTGAGCCCCGCATCATGGAGGCCCGACCCTTAGGTGCTTGGAGGCCCGGGGAATCTCATTTCCCTGAATAACCTTTGCAAGCGAAGTTGGCTAGTACCTTGGTACCCGGTGACAACTTACACTTGTTGGCGAACCCGGTCACCAAAGCCCCATCAACAGATAGCTCAGCCGCATTGATGACCAGCTACCCTGCATGCATAAATGACTAAGTGTGGGACACTAATGATCAACAAAACTTAGATATCAACATGAAAACCATGTTTTTTATCCTTTCAAATCCAAATTCTTATGCTTATACTTCAATACGTTCTTTTTCCATAACTCATCGTAGTAAATTCTCTTGATCTCTGCATCACCCAATTCAATAATTTTTCTGTGAATAAATTTTCTTAGGTCTTCAATCAACCTTACCCTTTGTGGTCATGATGATAGGGCTCTGGTGTTCTTTTCTTCTGTCTTTAGGGGGCACAACTTAAACTCAGATGTAGGCTCATCATATATACTGACTCTTGGTTTTTCAATTCTCGATGTCATCTTGTTTTGAAAACATCAAACATTCACTAAGACTTCTATTAGGCCTTCCTACAACTCTTTTAGCTAGGGCATGACAATACTCTTGATCACTTCTGCTATAATTTCTTACTGATAAACTTTGCAATAGATTTCTCTAGGCTCTTAGATACTGCTCAAATGAGTGCTCAAAAAAATTAGTGTATAAAATGAATAGCATCAACAGATATTTATTAACTGAAAAGTGTTTGAATGGCTATTATGATAATAAATTCTCTCAATAGTAACTTTTCTAGCAATAAACATTCCTTCTATCTGATAACTAAACTTTTTCACATATAACTATATATCTTCAAAATGATAAAGAAATAATGTCTACTTCTAACTTATTTTAGTATGAGTTCTACTACATCTTTACATGCTGATATAAAATTCAATTCATAACCTTTTGTAAAGGGACAAATATATTTTTTTAAAAATTAGGTCCCTAAGAAAAACTTACTTTCTTAGATTGATGATGAATCCTCCAGACTTGAGGTTGGAGGGTTATTTTTTTTCTCATTTATATATTCCTTCTTGACCCAAATCTTCTTCATGTCATTATTCACCTGTTCTTGATTCACTATTGCTTTTCCTTTGTTATTTTCATTTCTTTCTTGTCGGTACCAATAACTTTGTGCTATATGTCCATACTTATGACAAACAAAACATATCATTCCTATTGATCTCAATGGTTCTGAATTTATTCTTGGATTTCTCATTTTAAAGTGTTCATATTTATGTCAATATTGACTACATGTATAATAGTAACCTATAAAGCTTCCTTCTGATGATGTTCTATTAGCTCTTGAGTTGCATTATTTTCTTGATGTCCAAACTTATTACAATTGTAACAACATCCATGAAAGTGTGTACTTCTTGAAATGTTGACCGATCTGCTTCTACAAAAATTTGATTTCTGACGAAGATTTTCACATTTGCAACATGTAGGTTTAGTAGGTTTCTTACCATGTGTGTTGATATTCTCCTTTGGCTCTTGCGATTGATTCTCTGTTACCGATATTTATGATTCACCGATTTCAAATTTTTGTCATCGATATAACCTATGCTAGTTTTGTCTCTTGTTCTTCTCAGATTTTTCAATTGTTCATCTACCTTCTACATGCTTAACTCAAACTTAGTGAGTCTTTGATTAACCTCTTTCTCAACTTTTAGATTGTTCTTCATAGTTTCAACTTCCTTTCTCAAATTTTCATTCTCTGTATGTATTAGTCTATTTTCTTCATTTGTACCATGTAGAAATTCATTCAATGTGTTTTTCTCCTATTGTAACCTCAAAATGATAGCATCTTTGTCTCTAATAGATTTCTCAAGATTTTATTTTCTAGCTTCAAGGTGTTTTAGGGCATCTTTTGATGTTATCATATTTTCCAATACTTCATTCATTTTTATAGGTTGACTTTCAAGTTCCTTTTGGGCTTCAGTTATATCATATTCTAGGGTAGTGTTCCTTTCCATCAATTCTTTAACTGCTACATCGGCTTCTTCTATATTTTTACTATTTTTCAATAGCTCTTCAATGTTATCCAATGTTATCTACAACTTTTCCAACAGTTCCTTCCTTTTAGTGAAAGAGTGTCTCAAATTCTTCTTTAGATCTTCAACTTATTCCAAGGCTTCATCCAAGGCTTCTTCCACTTTCCTTTATTCTTTATATCTCTCCATACTCCAAGATCTACTGTCAAGCTATTAAAATTCCCTCTAGAGAACTAAGCTCTAATATGAATTGTTAATTGGAAAGATTAGATACTGAGGAGAGGGGGGTGAATTGGTATTAACAAACTTCAAACACTTTTAATTCTTATTGAACTTTAAACTATTAAACATTCACTGATAGTGTTCATAGTATTACCCATTGGATGTAACCTAAACTTAAAGTAAATAACATCAACACATAATCAGATTCATACATCCATAACACATAGATTTTGGTTACGCATAAACCCTTGGTCACAGGGAAAATTTGCATTGGGGATGACACCCACAACTCTTCACTTCAAAAAAAAAAATTTCTGGTTAGGGCATACAATATGTCACCTTCCGAGTGACTCACCCGATTAGGAGTGAATGATACATTGTTAAGTATATCAAAAGTCCTATTAAGACTACTTTGCCAAGAGATTTAATCATTCCAATACGACACTTACCCTGTTAAAGGATTTAAAAAAAGCTCACACAAAAATAAACTTATAAGTCCTGTTAGAGACTACGTGGTTAAGGGATTTACAATACCTTGTATAAAATGTTAGGATTCTTCAAAAGATAATAATAACCTGTATACACTTCCTTCCAAAGCTTGTCAGATCCCTTATGCTCTAAATCTATATTCTCAATTCTTCTCTTCTTTCTAATTTTCTTCTCTGCTTAATTCATCCTCGTAAGTTCTTTGTTTCAACCTCTCTTCATAATCTCTTCCTTAATCTTTTTATCTCCTAATCTCCTAATCTCCTTCTCTAGTCCTTCATTCCTCACCTTCGATCTTAGGTTTAATCATATACTTAATCTCAATCTTCCCATAAACCATTTTCTTGTTCTTCCTCTTGTCGGATACTGAATGATTTTCCTTATGACCAATAGTGGTCATCTTTTGATAGTTGACCTCCTTATTTGGGTAAGTCTTCTTTCTGTTCGATACTAATTCTGATAACTATTACTATGATATTTGACATCAATGAAAAAACTCATCATAATTCCAATGATTTCCAACAATTTTATGGTTAAGTTTGAATTGTTCAAAGTTAAGTAATAGTGCTACAACACTGAATCACCCCCCTCTCAGTGTTTCTTAATAGTTTATCTATATTTATGTTTCTTTGTTTCAAAAACTCTTATAAGTTTTAGGATGTTTCAAGACTCTTTTTCTTATAATATATATAAGACTTTGAGATGGCATTGATAAATATTTGATGGTTATATAGCCATGGACTTATGACTGTCGTTAGAAGGATACTTGATGTTTTTAACCTTAGCTATCTTTATATTATTCCTTTTTTGAATGATTGAAGCATGGTGTGTTCCTGTAGCCAAGTAGTTTATCTTACTGGAGCCATGTGATGTATGCATATATATGAGATCTAGGATTTAATGAATGAATGAAATGTGGAAATAAATGCAGCTACATATTTTTTCTCCTAACCTATTGTTTTAGGAACAAGTCAAGAGGCAGGAACAATCAAACAATAATTTAGTATATCTCACCAAGTTCTTGGACCGAGCCATTTAGCATGGAGAGGAAGAAGGACAACATTAAAGACCTAGCTAATTCGCCCCACTTCTTAATTAGTCAATTAGATTTTTTTACTTTTCAGAAAATCAAAGAAGTGGTTGTCCTATATTCTCTCACATGGATAAATATGAAGATTGTTTCTTTCATGTTGAAGAAGTTTCTCATTTCTCCTTCAAATGTAATAATTGCATCCACTTATTCTATTGGAAGTGGTTAGTAAGTTAAGCTAGTTAGTTGCAAAGTTCTAGTATAAATAAGTTGCTAAAGTACCCTGCAAGGGGAGAGAGAAAAATCAATCATAACTTGTTTGATATTCATGTAATACTTTCTTCAATATAGTTTATGGTTTTTCAAGTCATTATGTGTACTCAAGATTAGTTATATGAATAAAAGAAATGCTTGCATGAAGTATATAGTCTGTTAGAAAACTTGTATTCACTCACCTAAGGGGGCCCACTTGGTGAGTGATCCCTTTCATTTTAATATGTTTCTTTCATAGTTGTTGTTCAGTTTGTTGTCTTTTCTACAACCATATGTAAGTAGTTAATGTGATTTTTCCTTCAACTAAAGCAAGCAAAGTAGTTCCTTCTTGTAAAACTAAACTCATTCAGTTTTTTTAATGATTGGTTATGCTTTGATAGATAAGATTCAGATAGGTTTACATCTAAAGTATTTAATTTCTTGTCACTTTATTTCCAAGCAATTATAGCATGGTTCCAATGAAGACTTAGTGTATATATTGTGTGGAACCATTTCAAGCTTACGCCCCTAGGTTGACATATTAAACAATCCTGGCCACGAGATAGATAGTTGCTTAGTATGGATGTCCAATCTATGAGTATGGGAGTTATGCCTATTTATTAACCCAATTATAAAGGCAGACATTTTTGGCATCATTGTCGAGGATGGTGTCAAGCTAAGAATCTATTGCAATCATGAATAATTTTTTTATTGTATTTCATGTTAACTCTACTTGTTATTTCAAAAATTTAACATTTTAGTACACTTTAGGGAATCATTGCACCTATACAAGTATCAGAAGAAGAGATCCCTTTAGATGATTTCTTCCCCATAACACCAATTTTTAGATAGAAGAAGTCTTTGTGCAAGCAGAAGAAGAGGAAAACCCATTTGTTGATGTTGTCCAAAACTTACCTACATCCTCATCTTCCACTAAAGAAGATCCATTTGACCTTAACATATTTCAAGAACTTCTTGACTTGAACCCTTTTCCTAAAATCTTGGCACACTTACAAATCCACTAGCTTGAAACTCCTTTCAATTAGCTATAAGAACCTGATAACGAGTTGGCTTTGGTAATATATTAACCACGAGGCCCAAGAAGGATGGTAGCTCCTGCTGCTTTCCCATTTCCTATTACTAACCATCATGATAATAATAACCTAAAGAATATTCACTCTTCACTCCTTCCTAAGTTTTATGTCTTAGTAACATAGGACACTGATACATTTCTCTTTAAGTTTGATATCCTCTACAGAAGTTATGACTACACTATTGATGCTTGTAGACTTAAATTATTTCCTGCAACTCTTAAAGATTCAGCACTGTGAAGGTTCATGGGCCTAGGAAGTGATGTTGTTCATGATTGGGATGAGATGAAGGTAGTATTCTTTTCAAAATATAAATAATATTGTAGAGGGAATGACATGAAAGGTGATAAAATGTTCAAAATGTCCCAAAAGGAGGATGAGAGTTTGGAGGACTACATATCTCAGTTTCTCTTTAGCCTTAAAATAACACCCAAAACACACTCAATGAGAAGTCACATAATTTTCTCTTTCTTAGAGGAGTGAATGAGCAATATAGTGAAGCTTTGCACCTGATGGATGGAGGGGACATAACTCTATCATCCTAAAATAATATAAAGAAGTTCTACCTGAACTATTCTAGAGTTGTTGTTAAGAAGGTTTGGGATTATATTCCTACCATAGAGAAATCAAGTAGTACTGGAGTTTCCAAGATAGAGAAAATCACCTACTGTCTGATTACAAGTAGAACATTATTAACAACATGAAAGCATAGTTGGATACCATGCAAGAAAAAAATACGATGAGGCTTAAGCTATGTTGGATGAATTTTTTCCCCACTAGAGATTGAAGAAGATGGAATATAGATGCAAAATAGTGGCTAACATGGAGGCTAAGAAGATACCTACTAAGTTCAACCTCTTCCAAAGTGATGATGACCACGTCTTCTATGTTTCTCAAAGGCGACCCTGGGCTCCAAAATAAGGTATGTCACAAAACCCCTTGACTTTTAGTAATCCATTTTCAAATTATTTTGGAAATCAATGCTAGAAACCCTAGTTTAAAAATAATATGGGCAATTTCCAACCCAAACATTGGAATAATCCATAGTCTCAATGACCAAACTACCAAAATCTTGCACAACAATGGTAGCAACCCCAAGCTAATTGGTAGCAACCCCAAAATCAGTGGCAACCACCAAAAGGTAATTGGAAACAATCACCTCAGTGAAGAGGGGAAAATAAATGGCCTAATAAACAATTTGTCACCTTCCACCACCTCCAAAACAATCATTAATGACACCAGATCCACCTCCTGCAGCCACTACAACTCTACTGAAACCGACACAATTGCCAACTCAGCCAACTCCTAATCCCAATAACCAATCTCAGAAACAACCAGTCTATTCATCATACCTTAATCAGCAACATTCTTATGCCATAAATAACATACATCTAAGATCAAGAACTACTATACATACACCATCTGCCCATGTTATTATAGAAGTACTAGTAGAAGAGATAATACAAGAAGAACCATTTGCACTGACTATTCCCAATCAATTTGAACCAATGACTCCCCCATTTCCTTATATACTTGATCAAGAGGTTCCTCAGCTACATGATGACTCTAATTTTGATCTTATTTATCAGCTAAGACACATCTATGTTAAGATGCCCCTATGAAGGCTATAAAGGAAGAACCTATCTACACTAAAAAAATAAGGGAATCTTATTTAAAGAAACCAGGGAGAAATAAAAAGGATCCTAAGACCGTCCATGTTCTAGGTCAATTATCTGATTTATTTCTTTAGAAGGCATCCATTCTTAAATAATCAAACCCAGGGGGTCTTGTAGTTACAATTGTTATTAATGGGGTCAAGGTAATGAATTATTTAGTCGGCGTCCATAAATACTATGACTAAGGATATCATGTTGCATCCTGATATTACAAGCTTAAGATCCACTCCTATAATATTGCATCTTGTAGATAGTTCCACCCTTGATTCCTGGGCATACCATTCTGATTTCATAATCCTATCACCCAAGGTGACATTGGGAAGTTACCCAATTATCTTGGGGAGGCCTTGGATTGCTACTGCAGATGCCTTTATTACATCTAGGACATGGAACATGACTATATCTGATGGGATATCAACCAAGAAAGTTACTCTTTATTCTCCTATACAACCCCAACTTGATGAAGATTAGGCTTTATAACTAGACATAGGAGAGGAAGAAGCTGAGGTTAACTATGTTAGATAAATTATGATAATAAACTAGGAACCATTTATTTCCACTCAAGAAGAAGATGGAATATTCTCTGCCATCATTCAAAATAACTTTGGGGTGGAACATCAATTCTATACCAAAAATTCATGTCCTTTATAGACCATTCTTCCTCCATTCTCCTTATCATGCTTTCATGTAGCAACAAATTGTTTACACACTCTATTGCCACATGAAGTCCAGTCAGCAACCTTAAATGAAGTTTCTATGATGGAACTAACAACACAACTTGATTTCATCCCTAGGAAGAGCCTGAACATAAATAAAAGTCTAACCAAGTCACAACAAAAATCTATGCTCACATTACTTCAAGCTCACTAGAAATATTTTGTCTAGGACTATAGTGATATGAAGGGCTCAGAGCCAAATCTATGTACTCATAGAATTTATTTTAGGAAGGACTTCAAACTAGTTAGAAAACCTCAAAGGATGATTAATCCTCTTGTTAGGGAGATTGTCAAAGGTGAACTATAGAAATTGTTCAGTACTGAGTATATATATCCAATATCTGACAGTCAATGGGTGTCACCACTTTTGATAGTCTCTAAGAAAGGGGGAAATTAGAGGGTGTGTGTGGACTATAGAGAACTCAATGTTGCAACTAAGAAAGATCACTTTCCTCTTTCCTTTATTGATCAATTCCTAGATAACTTGGTAGGTAAGAAATATTTTTCATTTTTGGATGGGTTTAGTGGCTATAACAAGATTAAGATTTCCCTAGAGGATTAGGATAATACAACATTCACATTTCCTTGGGGAACTTTTGCCTATCCTATCTTACCTTTTGGTCTCTGCATTGCTTCAACAAAATTTTAGAGGGTTGTCATAAGCATCTTTTCTGACATTTCCTCTGATTGTATGGAGATTTAAATGGATGAATTCACAACCTATGTCTCAACTTTTGAGGAGGCACACACTAATTTAGAAAAATTCTTGCAGCGATGTCAGGAACATAATTTGTCTCTCAATAGTGAAAAGTGTTATATGATGATTGAGGAAGGTGTGGTGTTGGTCCATTATATCTTAGTCACAAGAATTCAGGTGGAAGTTAGGATTTTCTTAGGACACACTGGTTATTAAAGGATATTTATTAAATATTTTACTCAAATTGTAGCAATAATATACAATCTTTTGAAGAAAGAA
This sequence comes from Thuja plicata, assembly GCA_018584345.1. NCBI lineage: Eukaryota > Viridiplantae > Streptophyta > Pinopsida > Cupressales > Cupressaceae > Thuja > Thuja plicata. Next base: position 2,369,566 of record MU225181.1, on the reverse strand, counting down.
TCTGAATTTCAATGGACGGTTGACTGTGATAAAATATTTGCAAGCCTTAAAATAGTTCTAACATAAGCTCTTGTGTTAAGTGTTAGGAATAAGGTGTCTCAACCTTGGATAATTCCTATTCTTATTATTTGTTTTGTAAAATGTATTTCTTGCAAATAATGTTGATGTGTCGGCATCTTGAATTGTGTGTAAGGAGATCATGGCTAAAACGGTTATGACGAATTCCTATGACACGTAAGAGCTATGTTAGGAAGATTCAATGACAGGTGAAGACATGTGGCAACTGATAAATGTGAGTACTGTACACTCTTCCCCAATCGTGGGGTTCGGGGAATGGTAAAATCTTCTGAAAGAACTTGCATTGCAAGTGTATTGTAACTGTAATAGTTTTTGATCAATACATTGTGCAGGTTTTGGAGTGCTGGGGTTTTTTACCGAAAGGTTTTCCCCAGGGTATATCATTG
>MU225181.1:2352068-2364214 GCA_018584345.1 Thuja plicata | reverse complement strand
CATTGTGTCATTCTCTGTTTTCTGTATGCATGGTATGTGGTTGCAATATCTTTGTTAAAGTAGTTAATGAATCTATAATTGTAAGGATTGAAAAGAATTTGCACAATACTTTCCTATAGAGATTAGCATAGGAAGCTGTTTTCGCACCTAAGTTTCCTTACATTAAGATGACCTAACTGGTCATTTCTATTCAATATTCATACAGATTCCTCATACTATGTTATAGGGGAAGTCTTAGGCCAGAAGGAAGGATCAATTGAACATGTCATTTATTATGTTAGAAAGAATCTACAAGAAGCTAAGTTCAACTACACTGTCACTGAAAAAGAACTGCTAGCAGTAATATATACCCTCAAAAAATTTAAGGATTACTTCATAGGGTATGAAATTTTCATCCACATAGATCATACAACCATCAAATATCTCATGAAAAAACCTTCTATTTCAGGGAGGTTAGCACGATGGTTTTTACTAATGTAATAATTTTACATCACTATTATTGATAAACCTGGGAAGGCAAATGTCGTGGTTGAATTCATATCCCATCTTCAAGCACCAAATGGTCTTGCAACCATTGAAGATACATTTTCAAATGATATTTTTTTCCATATACGTTCACAATCCTTGGTATGCCAACATCACAAATTATTTAGCTATTGGGAAGAATCCTTCTCACTTTTCACCAAAGGAACGAAGAAAGCTTGAAAAAACAAACTTCAATTTCTCATGGATACATGAATGCATATTCTACACTAAACTAAACTAGGTCATGAGAAGGTGTGTATGAGAAGATGATACATATGATATCCTACATGCTTTTCATGATGAACCATGTGGTGACCATTTTGTAGAAAATGAATAAACATGAAGATTCTCAATACAACGTATTATTGGCCAACATTACATAAAGATGCAGTAAAATACACAAAGAAATGTGATTGGTGATAGACAATGGGGAGATAAACCAAGTCTGATGAGATTCCTTTATTTCCCCAAGTGGTGGTGACTCCATTTGACAAATGGGGCCTAGATTTTGTAGGACCCATTGAGCCATCCTCCAACGGGAAGTCATATATTCTAGTATGCACAGATTATGTTACTAAATGAGTTGAAGATATACCTATGAAGCATGAAAGAGACAATAAATTTGTTGTATTCCTGTATGAAGAGATCTTTACCAGGCATGGAGTACCAATGGAAATAGTTACTGACTAGGACACACAGTTCACCTCTACATTAATTACAACCTTGGTTAATGAATATAATTCAGGCACTGAAAATCTTCACCTTATCACCCTCAAGCTAAAGGCAAGGTCAAAGTTACAAATTGATAAATTCAGTCAATAATAAAAAAATAGTTTCACTTCACAAAAAGGACTAGGCACCTAGACTATAGTAATAAATATGGGCATATCAAACGACGTGGAAAACCACAACTGACTTCACAGGATTTGAATTGGTCTATGGTAAAGTAATTTTTATGCCAATTAAATTTGAGCATTAAATCACTAAAGGCAACACTCACCCTCAATATTGATCTTACCATTGCATAGAAAGAAAGGATCCTACAACTAAATACTTTGGATGAACTTTGCAATTCTTCCCTATAGCGGACCAAAATCATTCAAAATTAGACGAGGTGTTGGCATGATCATTATATCAAGGACAAGAAGTTCAAACCTGGTGATTGGGATCTTCTCTATGACTCTAGATATTAGCATAATCTAGGTAAGCTCCAAACATTATGGCTAGTACCATATGAAATTAACAATTTATATGACAATGGATCCAGTCAGCTAGCCACCATCGATCCAGTCCAATTTAAACTTCTTGTTAATGGTCATCGGTTGAAGTTGGATCAAAAACCCACCAGCAGATCTATCTTCTTGCAACAATTCTCAAAGACCCCATCAACTGACATTCCTACACCTGAAGGAATAGGATATGGTGTCCAGCTTCCTTCTTCTTAAAAGTAACTTCATCCAAAATTCATAATAAATATTTTTGCATAATGTAGAAATAATTTATTCCGTAATAATCTTCATTCCTCTACTTCATTTTCCTTTTCTTCCACACCATCCACTCATTGCCACCTTTTCACCATCACTTGCAATTAATGCCATAAAATAATGTACAGTTCAACTAATGACAATGCAAGTGGAAGGTACGCATCCAATATGTTATTATTTATTATTCTTTACTTCATTTATTTTATTTCAGTTTTGTATATTTGCTTTTATCACATGGCCCTAGTCCTATGTATCACCATCCAAAATAGGAGGACCTCTTGATTCATTTAAGTTGGAGGGTGGGGGTTCATTCTTTCATGTCATGTCAAGTCATCAATTAAGTAACGTCAGCACTAAATGTCTTATAATTATTTGAAAAGATAGATGTATGTTATTTATGTTTGTATTGATTGATGTGACATTTTGAGCAAATAAGATCTTTTAAGTACTCATTCCCATAAATTCCCTAAAATTATCCTACAGCTGTTTCAAATTTGGAAAGAGTCCTAATTAAGTTACAATGTGCATATAGTAGTTCAAAATATAAGGAGACATAAGGCTTTCCAAAATATTTTGGTTATAGTCAACATTTCAAGAAATAAGCTGAATTCTATGATCACTGAGATACTTGCAGAATTATAATTATTATACATTTCACCATGGGAGGTCCACCCATCCTCCATCGATGACCTTATGCAAGAACAAAGGTGTCAGCAATCATTTCAAGATTGTGGATGGTTATATTACTTCCTAAACCTCATAGATTTTAATGATGATATTTTTTTCAAGTTTTCCAATTCTCTTCGGAATAATGCAGCAAGAGAGAAAGGGTTAAGAGTAGAGGTTTCTGAGGAAATAATAGCCAAATTGATTGGTTTACCTTCAGAGGGTGAAAATTTTATTGAGACCCAAGATTCCAGAATGGCTCATGCCCAATTTAATTTGCATGGCGATCCTCCTTTGTCAGTAGGCAAGCAAGGTACAAAGAGGTTATTGTTTCCACCATATTATATTATAATAGATTCTTATGTGATATGATAACTCACCTATGAAGTTCATCTCTCATATCTATATTTCATCCACTTCAATCTACTCAACCACATTCGGCATAACAACCGGAAGATGAATGTTCCAAATGTCCTCTACAATTTTCTTCTCCTAAGTGCTACTAAGGTACAAAAAGGTATGCCTAATTATATTTCACATCAGTGCTTAATTAAGCTTCTGGTTGAAAATGTATTAAGGAAGAATTCTACCATGTCATGGGATGATTTTGTAGCTATTAAACAGTATAAGAAAGAAGTTGTAGGAACTCAAAGGACTCCTTTGTTCCATAAGGTTATTACACCTAAGGGGACCTTTAAAATTTTGATAGATCCTACACCCTTAGGGGCCAAACTTGAGGAAACCCCTACAATTGAGCATGTAGCTAAAGATCAATCCTCAAAAACCTTTGATGATGAAATAGATATTATTTCACCAAATCCTAATGTTGATAGAACACCTTAGATATTTGTGAGAACTGGGTCAGCAAGGAGAAAAGAAAAAGGGAATGAGAGGGATATTAAACCAGAAATAGAGGAAATGAAGAAGCAGAACATTGAAAATTTTTCTCCTTCTCCCAAAAATTGAAAGGTTGATCAAGAAGAAACTTCTGCAGCCACTTCCAGAAATAAGAACCCTCATAGGAAAACTAGGAAAGGAAATTCCCCTAAGGAAACACCTGCTAAAAATAGTAGTTCACCAAGGATACCCCCAAAGAAGAGTCAAGAGAAAACATCCACCTCTATTGCATTAGAGTCCTCTAAATCCATTGATATGGAGGGCAAGTTAAATATTAGGCAACATGTTGTACCTTTAAATCAGGATACCTTCATGAAGGAAAATGATCCACATGCAGAAGAGGAAGTGTGTATGGAATAGGGGGATGTTGGACAAAAAGAGGAACAACGGGTTCTACCAAATTAGGAAGAAGATGGCCTTACTAAACTGGTTGTTGTAGCACAAAAATTGAAATAAATTGCCTCGACAGTATACCCAGAGGATCAGGTATTTGTGCCACCACTGGCATATCCATCTAAATAGGACCAAGAGCCTAATACACCTCCTAACCTCTCCACACCACTTTCTACAGGATTAATCCTGCATAAAGACATGATGATACCACCATTACAACCCTGGTTCCTAAACTTATGTAATGTAGGTCACCGTCCAGGGTTTACACCCTCTACCTTAAGGAGCAGTATTTAAATCCAAAATTGGAGGGTGGTATAGGGGTTGAATCCATCCATGGAAACATCTCAAGAATTCAATGATATATACAAAAATTCTCCTATAGCCATCAAGAATTTGTTGTGTGAATTATATTTGCATAATTTTATTGTTCCCCGTGATACTAATAGGAATCCACTTGTTTGCATAGGCAATAGCCAATTACAAGAAATGATTTCATGGATTCAAAAAGGAATTACAATGGAACTTTAGGCTAGACCTTACCAACAAGAGGAGGTAGATGCTACATTGGTAATAAGAGCTGAGTGTAATGAGGCCAAGAAACTTTACTATGACAAGCTTGGCTTATTCACAAATAATTACCACAAGGCATGCATCCATAATTTAAGGGAAGAAGCCTTTAGAGATTATGAGAAGATGGATAGAATTGAAGGAAGGCTAGGTATGGGATCCATTAAACAAAGAGGGATAATTTTACCTAAGAATTTGAAAAAGGTTAAGCCACATTCCCCATAGAACTATGTAGTTGCAACACAGAGAGGACCGTGGTACATTGAACTAGGCCAGGAAAGAAAAGAACATTGGCTTCCTCTCAGGTTCTAGCCTCCACTCTTACTTTGGCCACTTCTAAGGATAATTAACAAGGGAAATGAACATGATATGAGAGAAGAAGTGACCAGGTGGTGGAGGTTGAAAGAGAAAAGGGATATTATTGGAGCTTAAAGAAAGGAGGAGAATGTCAAGGTTCAACCACAGACTTCAGAACAAACACCAGAATTAGGAACTTTGTAGTTATTGGAGGACCAACAAGATCTTAAGTTGGGGGGAATGATGGGCCAAAATAATGGCCATTTTTATCTATATTTTTGTTTCTCTATTTCAAAAACTCTTATAAGTTTTAGGATGTTTCAAGACTATTTTTACTATAATATGTCTAAGACTTTGAGTAGGTAGTGATAAATATTTGATAGTAATATAGCCATGGAATTATGACTGTTGTTATAACGATACTTGATGTTTTGAACCTTAGCTATCTTTATATTATTCCTTTTTGAATGATTGAAGCGTGTGTATTCCTATAGCCAAGTAGTTTATCTTCCTTCAACCATGTGATGTACGAATATATATAAGATCTTAGATTTAATGAATGAATGTAATGTGGAAATAAATGCATCTGCATATTTTGTACTCCTAAAATCTTGTTGTAGGGATAGGTTAAGAGGTAGGAACAATCAAACATGAATTTAGTATATCTCTCCAAGTTCTTAGACCAATTCTTCTAGCATGGAGAGGAATACAGACAGCATTAAAGACCCATCTGATTCACCCCACTTCTTGATGAATCAGTTAGAGATCTTTTACTTTTCAGAAAATCTAAGAAGTGGTTGTCATATATTCTCTCCTAGGGATAAAGATGAATACTATTTCTTTCATGTTGAAGAATTTTCTCATTTCTATTTCAAATGTAATAACTAAATCCACTTATTATGTTGGATGTGGTTAGTAAGTTAAGTTAGTTAGTTGCAAAGTTCTAGTATAAATAAGTTGCTAATGTACCCTGAAAGGAGAGAGGCAAATCAAGAAGAACTTAATTGATATTCATGTAATTTACTTTCTACAATATAATTTCCATTTTTTAAAGTCATTATGTGTACTCAAGATTAGTTATATGAATAAAAGAAATGTCTGTGCCAAGTATATAGTCTATTAGAAAACTTGGATTCACTCACCAAAGGAATCCCACTTGGTGAGTGATCCCTTGAATTTTTACTATGTTTCTTTCATAGTTGTTGTTCAGTTTTTTGTCTATTCTTTAGCCATATAGAAGTAGTTCCTGTGTCTGTTCCTATAGCCAAAGAAGGAAAAGTAGTTCCTTCTTGTAAAGAATAAAATTATTCAATTTTTTTTTATGATTGGTTATGCTTTGATAGATAATATTTAGATAGGTTTACTTCCAAAGTATTTACTTTACTATCACTTTCCTTTTCGAGAAATTGTAGCATGGTTCCAATGGAGACTTAGTGCATATATTTTGCAGAACCATTTCAAGCTTATGCCCCAAATGAACTTGGTGCAGGATCCCCAACTCCATGAATTCATCCTCTACATGTCTTAAAAAATAATAACTTCTTAGTTTTCTATAATGATCCAATTGTAAGACCTAGTGCCAAGATTGGGTGTCTATGAACCACTTGGTCAACTATGGTCAAAGGATCCTAAAATCTTCAAATTTATGTCATTTTAGTGGTTTTAGTGTTTTTAGTGTTTATCATGAGTTTTTGTTCATTTGGGACCCCTACAAATGTGTGGAAACAAAAGCTTCTCAAGCAGAGCAAGAAATGCAAACATGCAACATTTGCATAAAAAGTTGGATAGAAACTTTTGGTCAAATTGACATTTTTTCAAAATTTGGTTGTAAAACATCCTCCCAGCATATTCATGTTTAAAATTAATTTTTAACCATTGGGGGGACTCCTAAAGTAGCCCTTACAGGTAGGTGGAGGAGAGACAGATGTAAATATTGAAAATAACAAATAAAATTGACCATTTTTCCTTTAAACAGTGTTTTGTCTGGTTTTGTACGATCCTGTACGGATTCACCAAGGATGGAGACCTATGAAATATTAAATTTGAATCAATTACATTTCATTTGGGTCTAGTTGGGGCCTTTGATATCTTGTACATCATAGGTTACAAAGTTATTGGCAAATTTTTTTTGAAAACCCTAGTTACCTAGGGTTTCCTTAAACAAATGTACTTTTCTCCTCATTCCACAGGTGAACAGATGTGAAATTTGGTTAAACGAGGTGGGTGTGAATTTTCTTTGAGATTCCTAAGATATTTTTTTGGTTGGTGGTCGGAGTTGATAGTTTCAAGTAGATATGGGTTGACATCTCTATGTGGCAACCTGTGAAAACAAATGTACATTTGAAGACAAAGGTATGTTGGGGTTGAATCAAACACTCAAACTAAGGATTTAGAGCATGTAAAACATGGAAACCATCCCTAAGTTAGTGGTTAGTCTCTATAATCTCTTTTATGGGCATGTCTTTTGTTAAACTATCCTAATTGGGGTAATTAGGCCTGTCAAGATAGTAAGTGTTTAGGAATTGAATGGTGGAGTCACAAACCCTGAGTTAGGGTAAAGGTGTATTTTGCTAAAGGGTGTGTGAAACTGTCCCTTTTTTACTTGATCCTTTGGAAATTTAAGTATTTTTAATCCAAAAACTACCTGCCTAGGGCTACAATGGATTATGGTGCCTAAAGAAGGAAGTACTATAACCAAAATTCCAGAGGGAATTCCAATGGTGGAATTGTGTCATGTTGGTCCTAAATGAGACCTAGGAAAGTTGATCCAACCCCATTCCACAAATTCATGTTACCTCTTGTGTTCTACTAAAAGATGTTGTACCCAAGTAGGGTCAATGAGTATGATCTTCCTAATCTACTTGACTAGAAACTTGAATATATTGTTTTGGATGCAGTATAATAGCAAGTTAGTTTATTTCTAAAGTGTGGAGTCGATGGTCAATAGCCCCTCTTAGAAAATTAAGGGGATCGTTCCTTGGGATATAGATTGAACAATAAGCTCTACATCAAGTGTAATCAGAGGTTAGGAGGAATCCTAAGGAGAAATACAAAGATGTCAGAAGGAGATGGAGAAACCAATCTAAGAATGACTAATATACATAATTAGCTAAATTATTCAGGAAACAAATGGCTGATAATAGTGCAATGAGGGCTAATAATCAAGCCTTAAGAGAAGAGTTGGAAACACTCAAGGGTAGGATGGACAAGAGGGGGATGGACACTCTGGAAATGATGAAGGGGATGACGAAGAAGCCCCTCAGTAGGAACAAGAAGAATTTCATGTAGAACAGAGACCCCTCTTGAATGCCCTTAAATCCATGGAGAGGACCATGGATGGAAAGATGGACTTGCATATTTTAAGTTTGAGAATAGACCCTAATTTAGCCATAGACTAGATAGAGTCCTTGACAAGTTTCTTTTAATGTGAAGATATACCAAAGAATCAAGGAGTCAAGATTGTAAAATCCAAGTTGAAGAGAGGAGCCCTAACTTGGTTGAACTTCATCCAGACTGAAAGGGTGAAGAATGGTAAGAATATGATATCAACATGGACAGTACACAAATGCTACCAATATCATTAAAGGTGGAAGACAATTTATGGAGAAGGTAGGATAAAATCAATAGAGGAAAAGGTAATGGTAACAACAACAACAACAACAACAACAATAATAACAATTTTAAAGAAAGAGGAACATCCTTTGGAAGGGGACAATCCCCAAGACATTTTGGAGAACAAGGAAAAGAAGACAAATAAAAAGGAGAGACAAGATCTAGAGGAAATTATAGAGGAAAGAGACCCTTTGGAAGAGGGAGATTTGGTGGAAGAAACAATGGCCCTTTGAAATGTTTCAATTGTAACCAGTTGGAACACTATGGAACTAGATGTCCTGAAAAGATGGGGTCAAATCACCAAGGATAAATAAGAGTACAATTAGCCCAAGAAGAAAATAAAAGTATCACATCAAAGGAACTTGAACCAGAAGAAGGCTTATGCCTAATGATAAGGAAAACCTTGATGCAGATGCCCCAAAGCAGAGAACCACCACAAAGAAATTCATTGTTCATGAACAATTTCAAAAGCCATGAAAGGGTATGTAAACTGATCATTGAATCTAGTTCTACTAAAAATTTAGTGTCTAATGAGATGGTTCAGAATTTAAAATTACAAAAATTTCCACATCCCTGTCCATATAATGTTTCTTGGTTAACTAAGGGTCAAAAAACATTGGTAAAAGAATAGGCTTGGGTAGAATTTTCCATAAGTGATTATAAGGACAAATTTCTATGTGACATAGTAGAAATGGATGTTTTCCTTCTACTCCTAGGTAGACCATGGAAATATGATGTGGATGCCACTCATAATGGTAGGAAAAAAACCTATACCCTTGTCCAAAATGGTCTCTTTTACAATGAAACCTCTACCTAATACACAACAAGAAAAGGAGCCAGTAGTCATAGTTGTGGGAGAAATAAGAAATGATGGAGAGAGAAAAAGGGTCAGATAAGGGAGGGTATGTTATAATCCAAAAACCAAAGGATGTAACAGTAGTAGACAAGGACAAACAAATACCAAAGGTTGAAGTTCAAAAACTTCTTGAAACTTCTCATGATGTGATTTCTAGTGACTTACCCTCATCCCTCCCACCCATAAGGGATATAAGTCATTAAATTAATTTTGTACCTAGTGCTTCTTTACCTAATAAAGCACCCTATAAGATGACTCCCACTCAGAATGCAGAAATCTCCAAAAAAGTGAATGAACTTCTACAAAAAGGTCTGATCCAAAAAAGTTTAACTCATTGTGCAGTCTCATCAATCCTAGCCCAAAAGAAAGATGGCACAAGGAGGCTCTATACTGACAGTAGGGCAATAAAAAAAATTGCCATCAAGTACAGATTTCCAATCCCAAGGATAGAGGATTTTTTACACTAGTTGGGCAATGCTTTCTACTTGTCCAAGATTGATTTTAAATCAAGCTACCATCATATTAGAATAAAACCAAGTGATGAATGGAAGACAATATTCAAAACCACAGATGGTCTTTATGAATGGCTTGCCATGCCATCTGAGTTAAGTAATGCACCCTCCACCTTTATGAGATTAATGAATGAACTTTTTCATCATTATAATGGAAAATTGCTTGTTGTTTATATGTATTATATCTTAATCTTCAAAATCAGTTTGGAGGAACATCTCAAACATTTAGAGATGGTGATCAAAAGGTTGCATGAACAAAGATAATGGTAGATTTGAAAAAGTGTATCTTCTTGCATAAATCACTCACCTTTTGGGGTTTTTTAATCTCCCAAGGGACACTCAAGATGGACCCCTCAAAATTGGATGCCATAGTCAACTAGCCAGCCCCTAGCCACCCACTAAGAATCAAGGTGATGTAAGAACCTTTCATGGTTTGGCTACCTTTTATAGAAATTTCATTAAGAATTTCAGTCTTGTATGTGCACCTATGCTTTACATAATTAAAGGTGGAAAGAAAATAAAAAATTTTTTGACTAAGGAGACTAATGATGCATTTAAATACTTGAAATAAAGAGTATTACAATATCCTTTACTCACACTCCCTGATTTTCATAAGGTATTCACAGCTGATCCTGATTCAAGTAACTTGGCTATAGGGGCAGTCCTAAGCCAGGAGGAAAAACCAGTGGTGCTTTTTTCACAAAAACTAAATGATGCCAAGAAGAGATACTCCACTTATGACTTATAATTATATGTCATGGTGTAGGCCCTCAAGAAATGGAAGCATTACCTTTTTCCCAAATATTTTTTTGTTTTCATAGACAATCATGCACTAAGCTAACTGAATACTCAAGAAAAGTTAAGTGTCAAACACATTAAGTGGATGGAACAACTCCAAGCTTACTCATTTTAAATCAAACATAAGAAGGGTGTAGCCAATAAAGTGGTTGATGCATTAAGTAGGAGAATTTTTCTAGTACAAGAGATACAAATCAAAAGCATTCAGACAAATTCTCTAAAAAACCTCTATATTGGTGATCCATATTTTGGTGAAGCCTATGAGGTATGTACACAAATTGTGGACAGATACCATACTAATTTCTCTGAATTTATAGTTCAAGATGGTCTATTCTTTAAAGGAAACCAACTATTCATTCCTTGGTGTTCAATGAGGGAGAACATCATCCAATAAAATCATTGTGGAGGAATGAGTGGTCACTTTGGTATGGACAAGACATTAGAGGTAGCTAGAAGACATTATCATTGGCCCAAGATGCAAAATGACATCAGAAAGTTTGTCAAAACTTGTGTCACTTTCCAAAAATACAAGGGTGTTTCAACAAACCAAGGAATTTACCAACCCTTACCAATACCATCCAAACCATGGAAAGAAATTTCAATAGATTTTGTTATGGGGTTACCAAGGACTAAACAAGGATTTGACAATATTTTGTAGTAGTTGATCTCTTTAGTAAAATGGCACACCTTAATCCATGTAATAGCACTCATGATGCACCACATATTTCCCAATTTTTTTTAAAGAAATTGCCATAATTCATGGTTTACCTTAGTCTATTGTCTTAGATAGAGATGCAAATTTTCAGGGTCATTTTTGGAGAACATTGCACAAAAAGGTGGGCACCAAATTACAATTTAGTGTTTCCTACCATCCACAAATAGATGGTCAAAGAGAGGTGGTTAATAGATCCTTGTGAAATATTCTTAGATGCCTTACAAAATAGTATGCACAAAATTGAAATCTCCTACCATATGCAGAATATTCTTTCTATGACTCTATAAATATATCAAAAGGCAGAACTATTGGAAAGTGACAATGTAAGCAATTGTTATTTTGTCATTAATGTCAAACCTTAACTGATGAGACTAGTGTTATCCATTTGAGTACCATATCTATTGTTGATGAAGAAGATTTAACAAGAAGACCAAGTGAATGGTTGAGTTAAGGCAAATAAAAGGGTACTTGATCAGTTGGCACTCTGGCAAAGTAATTTGTTGTTTATCTTTCAAAGACAATTTTTTTGGTTGTTTTGTGCCAAGAAAGTTTAGCTTGTGCCGAGTAAAGTTGCTTGTGCCAAGAAAGTTGTTTGTGCCGATCAAATTTTTTTGTGACGAGCAAGTTTGTTCAGTGTCGAGCACTAGTGAAATTGCTGAGTGAAAACAGTGATGTTGGCCAACTTACAGTATTTGGGTTAATGATGAGATTTGAGATCTCTGGCTGACTTAGTTAATTTTATTGGGATATGTAATGTTAATTAAAGATTGATCCATGTCATTTAATGTATGGGTAACCGTAATTAATGCATGGTTTCAAGATTT
>MU225181.1:2302659-2331939 GCA_018584345.1 Thuja plicata | reverse complement strand
GTTAATTTTATTGGGATATGTAATGTTAATTAAAGATTGATCCATGTCATTTAATGTATGGGTAACCATAATTAATGCATGGTTTCAAGATTTAATTAGAGACTACTTTGGAGAAATAAATGTAATGAAATGATGGAATGATCCATTGGATCTGACCTAAGCGGCAAAGATTTATCTGACCTAGACAGAGAGGTATATGATAACCTCAAGGGGTTATTCATTAAGTGTGGAAGCAGATGGATGTATGCAAGAGGTTTTCATATTTGATTTACTATTTTGGCATGACCTCACAGTGAAGGCTGAATACAGAAGCAAAGAGTTGCATGTGTGATTGCTTGACAGATTTCCAAGCAGATCAGAAGATTAAAATGACAATGCAGGTCATCCAGTAAGTTAGCATCATATTTGTAATTGGATCTCAATTTTCAAAGTAAGTTGTATGTATCAGATCACAACTACTGATTACTTTCTAACCATTGTATCAGTTAAAATCCTTTAACAAGGTTAACCTAACAGTCATTTGTATAAATCCTCTAACAAGGTGACATTCAGGTGGAATGTTCTAAGTCATCTAACAAGGCCACTCCTGACAGGGTGATTAAATCCTTTAACCAGGTCACACCTAACAGTGTGTTATTGTAACCTTTAACAGGGTTGGCTCCTCACAGAGCTCACTTCAGAAGAGTGAAACTTGGTAGCAAGTTACTGGTGGTTTTTCCCATATTGGGTTTCCACGTTAAATACTTGTTTCAAGTTGTGTGAATGCTTATGGTTTTTTTTACTGTTATGTTTCTACAAGATAATTACATTAGACAGTAAACTACATGACTAAGTTGTTGACATATGCTACTGCTGCCTAGTAGATTAGAAATATAGAAAGTTTTATTTGCTACATCTAGACTTGAGGATAACTGATTCACCCCTCCCCTCTCAGTTATTCTAAATTCATTCTAACAAGAACACCTTTCCAAATAGTTTATGGTCTACATCCAAGGGGACCAATGGAGCTAAGAACTCTCCCTAATGATTTCCTCACCAGTGATAAGGGGGAAGAACTAGCAGAGATGATAAAATAGATCCAAGAACAATTGAAAGACAACTTGGAGCAGACAATCCAGAAGTATAAAGCATAGGGGGATAAAAAGAGAAGAGAAGTACAGTTCCAAATAGGTGACAAAGTGTGAGCTTAACTAAGAAAGGAAAGACTCCCTAAAGGAAATCATACCAATCTTGAAATGAAGAAGATTGCACAATGAAAAATCCTTCATAAATTTGGAGAGAATGCATAGGAAATTACAAAGCCACCCACACTTTTTTATTTCTCTAATTTTTAATATTGTTGACTTTAACCATTTTTAAGGACAATGCAGGTATCGCGGGTGAAAAAGTAGATGGTGATGACACACAAGGTGACTGGGTTCAATATATTTCTCCTATTCAACCTCTCATTTTATACAAGATCCTTAAAACCAAGGTCCTCAAGATGACTAGAAAGAAAACCTACATGTAGTACTTAGTCAAGTGGAAAGGCCTTGCAAATATTGCTGCCACATGGATGATTTAACAAGATATCATAAAACATGGCTTCACTTTGGACCAACTCACCTCAAGTGGTAAATTGAGTTCTCTTTCACCAGGGGAGTATGGTGTAGGAGCCCCAACTCCATGAAGACAGATCTACATGTCTTAGAACATTAGAACTCCTTAGTTTGCAATAATGATCCAATTGTAAGACCTAGTGCCAAGATTGGGTGTCTATGAACCACTTGGTCAACTATGGTAAAAGGATCCTAAATCTTAAAATTTATGTTATTTTAATGTTCTTAGTGTTTCTTAGGAGTTTTGGTTCATTTGGGATCCCTACACATGTGAGGAAATAAAAGTTTCTGAATCAGAGCAAGAAATGCAAAAATGCAACATTTGCATAAATGACAACTTTTGAAAAGTTGGTTGTAAAAAATCCTCCCAATGGATTCATGTTTGAAATGAAGTTTTAACCATTTGGGGGACTCCTCAAATAGCCCTTACAGGTGGGCAGAGGAGAAACAGATGAAAATTTTAAAAACAATCAATAAAATTGACCGTTTTTCCTACAAACAGCATGTTGTATGGTTTTGTACAATCTTGTACAGATTTTCCAAGGAAGGAGACCTATGAAATATTAAATTTAAATCAATTTCATTTCATTGGGTCTATTCTAAGCCTTTGATACCTTGTACAAAAAAGTTTATAGAGTTTTTGGCAAAAACTATCTGGAAACCCTAGTCACCTGGGGCTTCCATAAAAAATCTATTTTTCTCCTCATTCCACCAATGGATAAATATAAAATTTGGTGAAATGAAGGGTATGTGCATGTTATTTGAGATTCCTAAGACATTTTTCAGGATGGTGGTCACAATTGAGAGTTTCAAGCATATTTGGGTTGACATCTCTATGTGGCAACCTATGAGCAAAATGTACATTTGAAGACAAATGAATGTTGGGGTTGAATCAAAAACTCAAACTAAGGATTTGGAGCATATAAAACATGGATACCATCCCTAAGTTATTTTTTAGTCTTTTCACTCCCTTTTATGTGTACTTCCTTTGTTAAACTATTCTAATTGGGGTAATTAGGCTCGTCAAGACAGTAAGTGTTTAAGCATTGTATAATGGAGTCACAAATCATGAGTTAGGGTGAAGGTATATTTTGATAAAGAGTGTCTGAAACTATCATTTTGTTCCTTGATCCTTTTTAATGTTAAGTAGTTGTAATAAAAAAAAAACTACGTGCATAGGGCTACAATGGATTTATGTGCCTAAAGAAGGAAGTAATATAACCAGAAGTCTAGAGGGAATTCCAATGGTGCAATTGTGTCATGTTGGTTATGAATAAGACCTAGGAAATTTTATCCAACACCATTCCTCAAATTCAGATTGCCTCTTGTGTTCTACTAAAAGATGGTGTACCCGGGTAGGTTCAAAGGGTATGATCTTCCCAATAAACCTAGATAGAAACTTGAATCTATTATTTTGGATGTAGTATAGAAGCAAGTAAGTTTATTTATAAGGTTTGGAGTCTGTGGGGAATAGCCCCTCTTAGAGAGTTAAGGATATCCATCCTTTGGATATAGATTGAACCATAAGATTTGCATCAGAACCTAGCCATGAGATATGTAGTTTCTCAGTATGGATGTTCAATCTATGAGTATGGGAGTTATGCCTAGTTAATAACCCAATTGGAAAGGTAGAAAAGGGTCTTAAGGGATCCCATGACATGTTAATGTGTCCTAGGACCCCTTACGACCCCTTAGGAACCCTAAGAAGTATTTTTAGGGGTCATAAGGGATCTTAAGGAGTCCTAGGACACATTAACATGTCACATGACCCTGTAAGACCACTTAATGTGTCATAGGACCCTTAAGATGTAATATTAGGAGTCCTAAAGGACCTTAAGGGTTCTTAAGGTGTCCTAAGACACACTATTATTTCTCACCATTTCCTATTATACACCCTTTCCCTTCCCTTGAACATTGACATTCTTCTTTCATCTAAATTCATCTTTACTGCCATGAAGGACTGAATTGCTTGGGGAAGGAATCCTAATTGAAAGTATTCACTGGCTTCTGTAATATCCTTAAAAATGGGGACTTTGATTCCCTGGTCATTCTAGGTGTCTTCCTAGAGGAAAATAATTATTCCCAATTATTTTTGTTTGCTATTCCTTCAGAATAAACCCCTAACTTTGGATAACCTTAGTAAAAGGGGTTTTTATTTTCCTAATAGATGTTGTGTTTTTTGTAGGGATGCAAAATCTTCTCTTCACTTGCTTATTCATTGTAGCTTCTCCTCCAAAGTTTGGTCTTCCATCTTTCAGAAGTGGAATTTATGTTGGATTTCCCCTAACACTCTGGAGGATTTTTTTACTTAGTGGAAATTTCCCAGCTCAAATAAAAAATTTAAGATCCTCTGGGACCTGGCTACTCCTCTTTTGATTTGGAACATCTGGGAGGAACGCAAAAATAGGATACTCAGAGAGAAATCTTCTAATCCTATTATTGTTGGTGACAATATCTTTAGGGGTATGTTTGAAATTATTTATAGGCCTGATAAGGTTGGGCCTGATGTCATCAAAGATTATGATGATTTTTGGAGTTTATCTCACCTAATGAAGTCCACTGCTAATCCTAGGGATGGGGTTGTTCGGTTGTTTCCTCCTCATTGCTGGGTGAAGGTCAATTTTGATGGAGCGTCAAAATGAAATCTTGGCCCTTCTAGATTTGGTGGGGTGATTAGAAACTCTTATGAGATTCTCATTATTGTTGTGGCAGGTCCTCTGGGTATCTAATCTAGTCACTTTTTCAAAGCTATGGGAGCTCTGAAAGTCATCATGTTGGCTAAGGATCTGAATTTTGATAATGTGTGGATTGAAGAAAATTCAAATGACATTATCAAATACTTAGATAGTACTAATAAGGCTTCATGGACTACTGAAACTATTATTAATAGGGCTCATGAGATCTTAAAGTCTTTTACGAAAATGTATATTTGTCATGCCTATAGGGAAGTGAATATTGTGGTGGACGGTGTATTTAATTATGGTGTAAAGTTGGATATCATTAATATTTGGCATGGGGAAAACAAGTTTCATGAAAATATTAATGCTCTTTGAAGATTTGACATGACTCATGGTAAGGAGGGAAAGATTATTTTTAATTATGGAAATGACACGAACACCACAAATCCCTAACCTCGGTATAGATGTGTGTCATTTTGGAGGTGACAGTGCTATTAATGATATACCTTCACATGCTTTGTGGGTTTTTTTACCTACATTTTTAGGTATTATCTATGTTTTAGCTTTCTATAGTTGTGATTTTTTCTTTGATCACACGACAATCTTGAAACTAGTGGAGAAAATGGGTGGTGATTTAAGAAGAGACAAACCTGATGATTATGGTAAGTGGGAAAATGAGCCTGGAGTCTAGAGAAATCTGTGTAAGGGAAATTTTACTCCATTTATGAAGTGTCTCTAGGGATATGACAAAATAAAAACTAAGAAAGTAGCGGAGAAAATGGTGGAAATTAGGAAAATGGATCCTTCATCCGGTTTGGTAGGAAATCTGAGCTCTCTATCGACCTTATTGCGGAGGTTAATGGGCTCTCAAATGAAGGTATGAATTTACACTGGGATAGTGACCTTAAAGAGACCATCATAAATATGTACTATCTTGGGGATGAAGTGGATAAGATCCTGAAGGATCTAGACTAGTTTGTCTTTTCTGTCATGTTTCTTTGTTGCTGGATGTTTTGTTGGCTAGGTTCTAGCTAGTTGTTCCTATTGGGTGACTATTGAGTTTTACAGTCTATTTTTCTTTTGTGGGCTTAATGCTTTTTATTTTTCTTTTCTATTATTAAGGGTTTCGGGTCCCTTCAAAACCTATTTTTTCTTTAATCAAAAATAATTCCAAAGGCACAATAAGCCCAATACATCATCTTCTCCAACTGTATTCATCTATTTCTAATTGATCCCCTAAGGAGTATTCCCCTGAACATCAATCCATAGTGAAAGATATGGAAATAAATCCACTTGATTGATGCACCAACAACATCTTAGTTTTGTTTAGGCACAACCCCTAGTTTACCTCTAAGGTACTCAAAATTATCCTTAGGTAATGGTTTTGTGAGTATATCTACCATCTTCTCCTTTGTTGGTACATATTCCAACTTCACTTGTTTCTCCTACACTTTCTCTCTCAGAAAGTGATACTTAATTTCAATATCCTTAGTCTTGGAATGCATTACTAGATTCTTGGAAATATTTATTTTTCTGGTATTGTCACAAAAGATAGTTACCCACTCAGTCACATTTTCTTTGATTCCTTAAAGAATATGCTTCATCCATTCAAAACTGTGTATAATTTATAGTTGCTTCTACATAATCTACCTCTATAGTAGATTATGACATACATTTTTTTTTCTTTTTTCTTGTCCAAGATACAAGCCTTTCACCTAGAAATAATTCACCACCACTTGTACTCTTTCTATCATCAACATTTCCTACCCAATCAACATTGTAGTCATCTAAAATTGGTCTAGCAAACCTATAGCCCCTATCTCTGATTATTTAGTCTTAATAAATTCTAAAATCTAAGACATTATTGCTAGAATCTGATTATGAGAGAACTTAATCAAATTTTCTCACATAATCCCAATCCTAACTTGTTGAATCAAATAATAAATCATCCAAGCCTAAATCTTAAAATGCATAAAACATTGGGATAAATCAAAAATTCCTAATTTCCTTCTAAATCAAAAAGTGAACCCATTCACACTTGTGGGAGCACTCAAAAATCAAATAAATCAAATAAAAGGGAAAATACCAATCTTATCTTATTGTACACAAAGTTTACCAATCAAAATCACTTTATCATCTCACATGGATTGAGGGAAGTTGCATCTCCACTGTTGATAATTCCCTTTTGCCTCTTAATCTCAACCACTCATTTCTTGGAATCTCTTATAAAATGGATAGCTCCCTTGCTCAAAATAACAACAAGATTTGGAGTAGAGTTATAATTCTATTTTCATTCTAGAGATTCATTGTGCACTTGTAGTTCTTACTTACATATTAGTTTATTTACATTGTTACCTTGTTAAGCTTCATTTTCTTAGTTTAATGGCATCTTAGTTTCCTTTCATATCTTAATGGTAGATGTATTTTTATTCTCATTGATAGATTAATCTTGCATTTTATTCTCATTCCTCATAGTTACTATTCATTTAGTTTGTTATTTCATGTCTTTCATTTTCAATCTCTCAAGAGAAAAGTATGCAAGTCTATGCATCTTGCTCCCTCTTGTATTGAATCTTCCATTTTGGAGTAGTCAAGTCACTAATTTTATATGTCCAACCTAATGGGAAACTCATGAGAATCAAACTTGCTTCAATCAGGAAGCAATAAGTCAGTTTCAAGGGTTTTTATGCTATGTTTGATCTTCATTTTGATACTAACCCCTTTTGATGTAATGGTTTCTTGAAGTGTTTGGTTGCAGATTTTGATCACATATTTTTACCTCACACACAAACATTAGTAAAAACACTCAAATATAAATCACGATCATGAGCATACCAATGACCATAGTCAACTGTCCCTTTCAAATACCTGAATATCCTCTTGATTGTAACCATATGAGATTCCTTAGGATTCAAATTAAATCTAGCCACTATACCAACTACTTGAGCACTATTCGGCCTGCTATGAACAACATACTACAACTTACCAATCATAGATCTATACAATGTAGTATATACTACATTAGACTCATCATCCTTAGACAATTTACATCCTTTTAACATGGGGATTCCAACTGCTTTGGATTCATCCATACCAAAACTATTGAGTCCTTCTCTCACATATATATATATATATATATATATATTCTTTAGTTGTGAAACCTACAATCCAATAAAGAATTTGATCTCCCCAATCATTGACATTTCAAATTCTTTCTTCATCTTTTCAGCAAATGTGAAACTCATCTCTTTATTTCCTCCAAAGATTATATCATCAACAAAAACTTTAGTGAACAACAACTTATCTCCTTCACCTTTCAAGCACACATTACTATCATCACTTTTTCTATTAAAGAAAATATGAATAAGATATGAATGTAACATTTCATACCATACCCTTGGAGCTTGTTTTAGTCCATATAGTGCATTTTGTAGCTTTCATACCATGTCATTGCCCTTTGTAAATTCAAAACCATCAAGTTGTTCTATGTAGACCTCTTCTTCAAGAATTCCCAAGGAAGCTAACTTGACATCCATTTCAAAAACTTTGAACTTCTTATAAGCAACATAAGCAAGTAGAATTCTTACCCCTTCTAGTCTTTTTACTGGAGAAAAAGTATCTCCATAGTCTAGTCATTATTCTTGTGTATAGCCCTTACATACATGCCTTGCCTTATTTCTGGTCACATCTCCATCTTCATTCAATTTGTTCCTAAAAACTCATTTGGTACCAACCGTATTTTTATCTGTGGGTCTAGAAACAAGTGTCCAAGTATCATTCTTCTCAATTTGATCAAGTTATTCTTCCATATCTTTTACCCAATCTTCATCCTTGATTGCTTTCGTCACTCGCTTGGGCTAATACTTGGAAATTAAAAAAGTAATCTCTTTGATCTTTATTTTGGTTAGAACACCTGCATTCTTATCACCTATAATCTGATCAGTAGAATGATTTTTCTTCACATGCTTAAGTATTACCAATTTAGGTCTAGGAACTTCTTCTTCTACCGGTTGAATCACTTCTTCTACATTTTTTTGTTTTGTTGGTTCATGCACTTCTAGTTCAATATACACAATCTCCCGATCATCCTCTGTCACTTTATTTCTTAAATCACTATATTTCTTAGGGTATTCATCCACCTTGACATTTTCACTCTCAATCATTTTGTTATTTCTCTTATTGAAACACTTATACACTTTTCTTTTAGTAGAATAACCCAAGAGAATACCTTCATCTCTTTTTGGATCAAAATTTACTATGTAATCATCCTTCTTAATGTAACATCTACTACCAAAGACTTTAAAATATTTACCATTAGGTGAGTGACCATACCATAGCTCATAAGGTGTCTTATTTGTTCCTTTCTTTACTTACACCCGATTTAGTGTGTAAACAATAGTAGTACTGATTGCTTCTCTCCAACACATCTTTGGTACATCACCTTGAATCAACATATTCCTTGTAGCATCCACTATAATTTTGTTCTTTCTCTCTAGAAAACCATTTTTATGGAGTCCTTGGTCCAGACATTTGTCTCTTGATTCCATTATCTTCATAGTACTTTACAAATTCTGCAAAAGTAAAATGGCCTCTCTATTAGATCTTAAACATTTCAAATTCTTACCTGATTCCTTGTCAACCAGTGCCTTGAATGATTTGAATTTATTGAATGCATTAGACTTCTCCTTCAATAAATTTTCACACATCATTAAAGAATACTCACTAGTAAATTGTAGGAAATATCTATCACCTAAATAACTTCTCTGTCTCATAGGCCCACAAAGATCGGTATGCACCAAATTGAGTATGCTTTTAGATGAAAAATAATTTCTTTTGAAAGTAGAACTAGTTAACTTACCCAGCTGACATCCTTTACACATCATGTTGTCTAGTTTGACTAATTGAGGCAATCCTCTAACTATATTAGTCTTACTTACTTTTATCAAACTATCAAAGTTTACAAGACAAAAACTTCTATGCCATAGCCAACTATCTTCAACCTTTGCAACCAAAAAACTATTCATAGTATTATTTAGATGGAATGAATAACCTCTAGTCTTTCTACTAGTAGAAATCTCATCACCCAAGCTTCCAATTATTCTACATATACCTCCTTTGAATTCCAATTTATAACCTTTATCATTTAGTTGACCTACAATCAATAGAATATGTGTTAGACCATCCACATAATAAACAACATTTGTATTACTCTTACCATTCCCACAAATAGTGCCTATACTTTTAACCAAACAAGGTGTAGTATTACCAAACCTTACCACTCCACCATTAAACTCATCAAGTTTAAAGAATTTACTCTTATCACCAGTCATGTGATGTGAGCACCCACTGTCTATAATCCATTCATCATTTTGTCTTAAGTGAGATACCAATGCCTTTTCTTGTTCTGATGGATCTTCTTTGACTACAAAAAATACAAAATCATCTTCTACATTATATCACAATTCTTCATTGGTAACACCTTCATCCATTGCAACAAAGCATTTTTTCTTCTCTTTTCCTCAAACTTTATGAACTTGTCCTTTTGTTCACCATTAGAAAATTTATCAAAAATATGTCCAATCTTATTACATGAGAAATATTTTAGTGGAAGTTTTCCTTTGTACTTACCAGTCCTTCTAGGCAGTCTCTTTTCTAGTAGAGCTTCAAGCTCTCCTTGTTTCCTTTCTTCTTCCAAGATAGCTTCAAGTTCCCTGGAATAACTTGACATGTAATGTGAATCATGAATTTTTTCCTTACATTTCCTTACTAGTACATTAGAAATTAGTGCCTTTAAAGATGCCTCAATTCTTGGAATACTATTATCAAAGTTATTTAAATCAAATCCAGTAAGCTTACTGATCAGTCCATCTATAGTAACATTATCAAAATTTCTTAGCTCATTTATAAAAGAAACTCTAATCGCATAAGCAGGAAATAAAGTTCTCAACATTTACAATTTACCACAGTATCTTCCTCAATAGTTCCACCAGCCCCTTTGATAGCACCGACAACTTCTTATATTCTTGGGCCATATTATGCAATTTTTTCTCCTTCTACCATCTTCATGTCATCGTACTTTCCTCTAAGATTGTCTTCCTTATATTTTTTCACATAAATATCTCCTCCATAGATTAGTTTCAAATTTTTCCCATACATCATAGGTAGTATCAAGTTCACAAATATCAACATATTTAATATTAGATAGGGTACTTAGAATGGATTCTTGTGCTTTAGTATTCTCATGTTGTTCCTTCAGTTCATCTACAGTGAGAGTTCCAGGAGGAGTGATATAAATGCTTGTAACATACATCCACTATTGTGATCCCACACCTTTTAGATATAACTTCATTCTCTCAATATATACCAGGTAGTTGTCTTTAGAGAACTTGGGAGGTTCCTTCCTCATCATTGTATCTTTTCCCCCAAGTTGTTATGCTTAACACAAATAGTACCAAGTATCTAATACCAATTGTTAGTATTAAGAGATCCAAGATTACTCAGAGGTGGTTGAGTCATTAATCTAACAATTCAAACTTTTTCATAAACCATTCAACCACTTGCATCAATAGACATCCATTACATGAAAAACTAAAAAATAAAGATAGACATCCACAACCATGCAACACAATAAAACCAAATATTTTTCATGGAAAACCAATTGGGAAAAATGATACAGAGTGGGTAGAAAGGTGGTTTTTTACAAGCCTAACCACAAGTTCCTCAACCTTCTAGTCTTATGTCCACAACTAGACTACCCTTTCATGACTTCCTTATGATCTATAATCATGAATTGTGCACATCTCCTTCACACTTTACTATAGGGAGTGGCCTATGGTTCTAATAGGAAAAAATACTCTAGTTAGGGTCCTTACATGAATACTACAAAGTCCAATAGATCCCACAAGAAAACTGCTCCTTTTAGTCCTAATTGCCCAATCACTCTAGTAGTACTAGGAATCAAGTTTTCTAGGGATAGATTTTCTAAACCCCTAAATACCTACCAAAAAATTTATGGATTTGAGTACCATTTTTGGAGTTACATCCCCTGCTAAAGAATTGGATTCCAACTCTCTTTCTATATCCCAAGACATCTACTATGATTTGAGACTTAATAGGGCTAATTAGGTCAGATTTTCAACGCAAGTGTTCACCAGTGGACACACAGAACCAAACCCATTTCTTGGATAGGTTTTATTACACCCATGGAAACTCAATCCAAAACAAAATTAACTTTATCCACTCCCTAAGTTACGTTGTGCACAACTTTTCAATAAATCGTGACTAAGCACATGGGGATTGCTTGGTCTAGGGCTTGGTGAAAAAATTGGTAAATTGAATCCTCATATTATTTCCTCCTGGAATCTTCAAGTACTGATGCAAGGAGGGAATGGAGATGGGGCCAAATGCTCTCCCAACTACCAATCCTCCTTGCAGAACCAATACAGAAGCCAAACAACACAGTGAGGGAAGAAACAGTAGGAATCCTTTATCATTAATTTATCAAACTCATTACACGTTGGGCTGTAAGGCCTTCCTAATTTTGGCCATATATTCATTGAATTACAATAAGATCTTCATACAACAGAGATCACAAACCTTTGATCTCAATATCTAAACATTTGCTTTTTTTCTCTAAGATTGGTACCTAAACTAAGAACATACAAAAGAATATATACAAGAGTCCACCAAAGAGGTTGATTCTCACATCCAAAAGAGAGACCCAGATTTAGGTTCACATAGATCCCAAAGAGAGACCCCACATTAATTCAGCAATGTAAATTAAATGTAGAAGTTGGCCAGATCAGGATAGAACACCCCGGAAGGATGATCACCCAAAATCAGAAACTTTCGGTAAGGACATACCTGAGCATCAGACAACCCATCGGTAAAGATATCAGAAAAATCTATCAAAAAAATCATACCCAAGCATCAGAAAACCCGTCGGTAAAGAGATCACCTAAATCCATCGGTAAAGCATACACGAGCAACAGAAGACAAACAACAAAGAAAAAGTAAACATCTTTTTGGTTGAGTAGGATTTCCAAGGACCCAAGATGCTCCTACATCAGACACTTGGGGTTACAAGAAATAATTCCCCAAATCATGTAGCAGGTCCAACCTGAAGTGAATCCAACTTAGATTGATAAATCCAAGATGATTCCTCAATTGGTCTATTCTTCCACTTTACCAGATACTCCATGTATTTGATTCCTCTTGTACTTCTGCCAAATCTTTGTTTCAAAATATTTTCAACTTCCTCTATCTTCTTCTTAGGATAATCACTTGGTATTTTCACTTCTTCATAAGGTTCATGATATTCATACAAGTCTGAAATATTGAATATAGATGATATATCCATGTCATCAGGTAATTCAACTTCATAAGCATTTCCACTATCAAATCTTCTCAGTATTTTGCAAGGACCAAATTTTTTTATCTTCATTTTACCATATGTTCCAATAGGAAATTTTCCTTTCTTCAAATGAACCATTACATCATCACCAACTTCAAATGTTTTATGTCTTTTTGATCTTTCTGCACTATCTTTCTACTTTTGATTACTTTTCTCCAGCTTCTGTTTTACATCTTCATGCAATGTCTTCATAAACTCAACAAATTATTTTTCTTCTGCACTTCTTTTCTCTTCTCCAACAATGTCTCTCAAATGTGATATACCTCTTAGTTGTGTACCATGAACAATATCAAAAGGTGTCTTTCCAGTACTTCTATTCATTGAACTATTGTATGCAAGTTCTTCTTGTTCCAACATCAAATCCCAATTACTTGGTGTCTCTCCAACTAAGCATCTCAAAAAATTACCCAAAATTTGGTTTACAACCTCTGTTTGTCCATCATTTTATGGATGAAATGTAGAACTAAACTTCAACTCAGTATCCAACTTCTTCTAAAGTGCTCTCCAAAAATAGCTAACAAAATTACTATCTCAGTCAGATGATACTCCTTGGTAATCTATGCAATCTGACAATCTCCTTAAAGAAAAGATCTTCTATATGTACTGCATCTGATGTTTTCTTACATGGTATGAAATGTGTCATCTTAGAAAATATATCCACAACAACAAATATGGAATCATAACCTCTAGCTATCCTAGGTAAGCCAAGAACAAAATCCATGCTGATATCACTCCAAGGTTTCTCAGGAACATTAATTGGTGTATACAAACCAATATTCTAACTCACTCGTTTTGCAACTTGACAAACTCCATAGCTTTTCACAAATTTCTGAACATCCTTATACAACTAAGGCCAAAAATACCTCTCCTTTAGCAAACTCAATGTCTTATCAATGCCAAAGTGTCCAGCCAATCCACTACTATGTTTCTCTTTTATCAAATTAGTTCTCATTGAACCTCTTGGTATGCACAACCAAAAACCATTGAACAACATATCTTCTTCAATGAAATACTCTTCATACTTACTTTATTGGTTTTGATTAGGTGCTCTACACACTGTCCACCGCTCTGAAAAATCAGGATCACTTTCATACAAATTATTTATGTCATCAAAACCAAGAACCTCAATTCTCATTTCAGTCAACAAAGATCTTCTTCTACTCAATGCATAAACAACTTTGTTAGAAACTCCACTCTTATGCTTAATCACAAATGTGAAATTTTGCAAATACTCTACCCACTTCATATGTCTCTGATTCAATTTATTCTGACTACCCAAACACTGTAAAGCCTCATGATTAGTATACAACACAAATTCAATTGGCATCAAATAATGTCTCCATTTCTTCATAGCTTTCACTATAGCATAGAACTCTTGATCATAGACAAAATATTTCCTTTTTGCATCATTCAACTTTTCACTAAAGAAAGAAACAGGTTTACCTTCTTGAGTCAATACAACTCCAATTGCACTTCCACTTGCATCACATTCAACTTGAAATACCTTATTGAAATTAGGTAATGCTAACACAGGTAATTAAACAACCTTCAGCTTCAAAGCTCTTATCAATTCCATGTGTCCATTTGAATTTTCTTTTATCTCCTCTCATTGTTTCAGTCATAGCATTACAAATAGAACTAAAATTTCTGATAAATTTTCTGTAAAAACTTACCAATCCATGAAATGATCTTACCTTAGTGACATTCTCAGGTGTAGACCAACTCAATATAGCTTCAACCTTCTCTGGATCCATCTTCAAACCATCAAGTGAAATTATAAAACCCAAATACACAATCTCTTCTTTCATGAAGGAACGTTTCTTCATATTTATTAGCAACTTTTCTTCTTTCAATCTCTGCAAAACTTGCCTTATATGCATCAAATTCTCTTCTCTAGTCTTATTGAATATCATAATATCATCCAAATATACAATCACACACTTATTCAAGAATTTCTTTAGAACTTCATTCATTAACCTCATAAAAGTACTTGGTACATTATCTAAACCAAAAGGCATAACCAACCACTCATACAAACCTTCCTTTGTCTCGAAAGAAGTCTTTGATTCATCACCTTCTCTGATTTTGATCTGATGATATCCACTTTTCAAATCAATTTTGGTAAATTATCTTGGTCCACTCAAACAATCCATTATGTCATCCATTCTTGGTATAGGAAACCTATACTTCACTGTGATTTTATTAATTGCTCTGGAAGCAGTGAACATTCTCCATTCTCAATTTTTCTTAGGTACCAATATAGCAGGTACTGCACATTGACTCAAACTTTCTCGGATCAAACCTTTGTTCAACAATTCATTTACTTCTCGGTTAAGCTCTTCATTTTTGGTAGGTGTTAACCGATGTGGTGCTTTGTTTGGTAAACTAGCTTCAGGAATCAGATCCATACAATGATTGATATCTCTCATTGGTGGCAAACCATCATGTACATTATCTTAAATTACCTCCTTATAATTAGTGAGAAACTTTCCAACTTCTACAGGAATGTCATCTTCTGAATTCTTAATTGATTTTTTAGGAATCAAAGCATAACAAAAATCATTTCTTTTCAAATCCTTAACAAATTGTCTACCCTCCATCAGAAATTTTTTTACAGATGTACATATTTCACTAACAGATTCTTCAACCAAAGATAACAAAACTTACTTCTTACCATCAACCCAAATAGAATAGATTCAATTTCCCATCATGTATAGCAGGTCTATCATATTTCCAAGGCCTACCCAACAAAATATCACAATAATCCATAGGCATAATATCACACAACACCTTATCATAATACTTTCCAATTTTTAGAATCACAAAACATTGTTCACTCACCATTAATGTATGATCATCTTTGATCCATGAGATCTGATTGGATTTTAGATGTTTCATCCTTTCCAACTACAACTTTGCAACAATTTCCTTAGATGCCAGATTCTCCTAGCTTCCACTATCAACAATTACCTTCCAAACCTTGTCTGCAACTCTACATCTGGTCTTGAACAAACTTTTCCTAACATGATCTTGCTTATCCTTCTCACTCCATAGTATCTTTCAGATCATGAAATTTCCTTCCTTCTCAGCTTCATTTGGTGACTCCTCTTGCACCAATGCATTTCTGCTACTATTGCCTTTCTTTCTTGTATGTGTACATTAAAAGGATTTGTTTCCTTCACCACAATTTTAACAATTTACTTGGAATCCTTTTCTGCTATATCCACCTCTAGGGTAATTACCTCTTCCTCGGTATGAATTTCCACCTTCCCATTCAGTCTTTCCTTTGTCTTGGGATGTGTCATAAATTGAATTTTATGGTTCAGATCTATAGTTTTCACCATGAGATATACCTCTTCCCCTAGGGAATCTACCACCTCTACCTCTTTGTCTTTGTTCATATCTTATGTTCATCTTTTAGGGAAAATTGATATGCCTCCTCTTGTATGGAACTTCTCAAGACATTTAGGTATCTTGCTACTCTTTTCACTTCATCTTCAACATGTCCAATCTATAGAAATCCTTAGTGTAGTATTTTACTAATATGTTCTTCTGCTTCAGACTTTGCATTCTCCTGATTATGCTAATTTGATAATCACAAGGTAGAAACTTACCTTTCAATTTGTTTACCATCTTGTCCTATACCTTGATTTTGTCTTTACCTTTCTTCTTTTGATCTAATTGTATATGTTCTCAACATAGGGATGCATGACCTTTCAACTTTGTGCTTGCAATATTTTGTTAGAATGAATTTAGAATAACTGAGAGGGGGGTGAATCAGTTATCCTTGGGTCTAGATGTACCCATTAAAACTTTATACCAATTTGAACAACTCAGATATGCTCGATAGCAATAACATAAAAAAACAACATACATATGTAGTTTACTATTAAGATGTAATAAGTTTGTAGAAACTTAATAGTAAAACTCAACATAAACATTCACACAATTTGACACCAGAATTTTAACATGGAAACCCAATATGGGAAAAAACACCAATAACAAGCTATCAACTTTTCACTCTTCTAAAGTGAGCTCTGTTAGGAGCCAACCCTATTAAAGGTTACAAAACACACTGCTAAATGTGACATGGTTTAAGGATTTAATCACCCTATTAGGAGTGGCCTTGTTAGAGGACTTAGAACATTCCACTTGAATGTCACCTTGCTAAAGGATTTATACAATGACTGTTAGGTCAACCTGGTAAAAGGATTTTGACCGATACAATGGTTAGAAAGTAATCAGAAGGTGTGATCTGATACATACAACTTACTTTGCAAATCCAGATCCAATTTAGCTCTAATGCTAATTCAATGAGTGGCCTCCATTCTCACTTCAATCTTCAGATCTACTTGGAAATCCTTCAAACAATCACTCTTGTATCTCTCTAATTATTTGTTCAGCCTTCTCTACTAGATCATACCAATCAGTCAATTAACTATGCAATCCTCTTGCATACTCTTCATACATCATGAATAACCCATTCAAGTTATCTTATACCTCTTCATCTAGGTCAAATAAATATTTTTCTACTTAATCAAAATCATAGATCTTAGGTTAGGTCATATCCAACGAATCTTTCCATCATTACATTTAATTTATTTCTCTAAAGAATCACTAATTAAATATTTGATCCATGCATTAATTCTCGTTACTTTGCCAATGTGCCAACTGATCAAGCACCCTTGTGATTTCTTATAACTCAACCATTCCACTTGGTTTTCTTGTTAAATCTCCTTCATCAATCAATAGATATATTACTCAAAATAGATAGAAAGAGTCTCACCAGTTAAGGTTTGACATCAATGACAAAACAAAAATTGCTTCCATTGTAGCTTTCCAACAATCTCCCTCTTTGGCATTGATGGCAACACTAAACAATAAAACAATAATTTTCAACCATAGTTACCATACAATCCAAAAATTCTGCCTATATTCCTTGATATGAACAAATCTTCATTAATGTCTTTAGCTTCATTCTAATTCTCATCTTGTAAAATTTCTCCCTCTATGTCTCTGATCACACTGAAATATTTCTATGTTTGTGTCTGTAGACTCCTTTTTTAATTAATCTCTCCCTCTATTAGTAAACATCTCCCTCTTTATCTTCTTTTCTATAATCTTCTGTAATCTCTCCCTCTTTGACAACAATGCCAAAGACGTTGACATATTCATCATGTAGATTCTTCTATTCTAAACTATGTATCATGTTGTTCTTGTCATATTGCTTATGACTAATCCTCTTTTATTTCTTTGTCTATCTTTCACAGCTTTAGGCAGCATCCTAAAGTGAGATTGCATGTGCATCAATGTGTCAAATATTCTGAATATAACATTTGATGCAACAGTGTCATTCTTAACTAATTACCCTCAGTTAGGGGAATCACCCCTAATTTACCTCGCAGATACTCATGAGCATCTTTGGGTAGTGCCTTGGTAAATATGTCTGCTAATTGTTCTTTAGTATTCACATATTCTAGTCTCATTTCCTTCTTCTGAACTAGCTCCCTCAAGTAATGATACTTGATAGCTATATGCTTTGTCTTAGAGTGCATTACAGGGTTCTTAGAAATATTAATGGCACTCGTGTTATCAAAATATATGACAACTGGTTATGTGATCTCTTCTTTCATACCTTTCAATAGTATCTTCAACCACAAAATATTAGAACAATTAACTGTTGTTGATACATATTCAGCTTCAGCTGTAGATTGTGAGGTGCAATTATGTTTCTTTCTTGTCTATGAAACTAATCTTTTTCCCATAAGAAATTCTCCTCCTGTGGTGCTTTTTCTATCATCCACATTTCCATCCCAATCAGAATCAGTATAAACTCTGAGCTCAAATTTATCATTCTTTTTGTAATACAGACCATATTCATCTATTCCTTTCAAATTTCTCAGAATCCTTTTTACTACCATCATATGAGTTTCTTTGGGATTGGCAAAAAATCTTGCAACAATACCAACAACCAGTGCAATATCATGTCTACTGTGTACAACATATTGCAGATTTCCAATCATTGATCTATAAAGGGTTAGATTCACTTCTTTTGTATCATCATTCTTTGTCAACTTTTGTCTAGTAGCCATGGTTGTACTCACTGGTTTTGAATCTTCCATTCCAAAATTTTTTAGTATCTCCTTGACATATTTTGATGGAGTAATATAATACCATTCTTCATCTGATATATTTGTAAGCCAACAAAATTTTTTATCTCACCAAACATAGACATCTCAAATTCAGTTTGCATCTCCTTTGCAAATGCTTGGCATAACACATCTTGTCCACAAAAGATAATGTCATCAACAAAAATTTCAGCCAATAAAGTACCTTTACTTTTCTCTATCTTCAAATACAGGTTGTTATTTTCTTTTGTTCTTGCAAATCCAATATTTACTAGATAATTGTGCAATCTCTCATACCATTCTCTTGGTGCTTGCTTCAATCCATGTAGTGCTTTGTGTAATCTGCAAACCATATTTTTCTTTCTTGGGTCTACAAATCCATCATCTTGTTCAATATATACTTCTTCTAATATTCCATTTGGAAATGTTGACTTTACATCCATTTGATAGACCTAAAAACCTTTGTAGGCTGCATATGCAAGTAAGGTTCTTACTCCTTCCAATCTTGCAACTGGGGTGAATGTTTCTCCATAATCAATTCCCTCCTCTTGTGCATAACCCTTGCATACCAGTCTAGCTTTGTTTCTTGTTACCTTTCCATGTTCATTCAGATTATTTATGAATACCCACTTAGTGCCAATTACATTTTTATCAATCAGCCTAGATACAAGTGTCCAAGTCTTATTCTTCTCAATCTGTTCAATTTCTTCATTCATGGCTTGTATCCAGTCTTAATTGTCTAAAGCATCTTTTACTGTTTTAGGCTCAAAATCACATAGTAAGCATGTATCTTCTTTCAACTTACTTCTTGTCATAACTGTAGAATCTTTCGATCCTATGATTTGATCAGGTTTATGGTGCCTCCTTACATATTTTGCTAGAGTAGGTTCTTTTTCTGCTTTAGGTTAATTATTCATGTCCAATTCAGGTTGATTATGTGACTCGGCATCTCCATCATATAGCTCAGCAATTACCTCTTGTTGCTCGGCAACCTCATCCTGTGACTCGGCAGGTGCTAGCTGTTGCTCGGCAGCTTCATTCTCAGTTTCTGGTAATGTATTAGAATCTCCCCCATCCATATAGACAAATGATTTGTAACTCTTAGTTTCTTGTGTGCTTTTAGCTTCATTTCTTTCTACATACTCATCAATTCTAACATTTGCACTTTCCACAATTTTGTTAGTGTTAGAATTCAAACACTTATATGCTTTAGTCTTCGTTGAATAACCAAGAAATATGCCTTCCTTGCCTTTAGCATCAAGTTTCCCATTTCTGTTATCCTTCAGTACGAAACATTTGCTTCTAAAAAATTTGAAATATTTTACATTAGGTGCATATCCATACCATAGCTCATAAGGTGTAGCATTAGTACCTTTCTTGACTTGTACTCTATTCAGGGTATAGACTACTATACTTACGACTTCTCTCTAATATTTATGTGCAACATTTTTCTCTATCATTAGTGTTCTGGCACAATCCATGATAGATCTGTTTCTTCTCTCAGAAATACCATTCTGTGGTGGTTTCCTAGGTGTGGACATCTGTCTTGTTATCCCTCGATCATTGCAAAACCTATTAAAATCATTAGAAATAAACTCACCTACTCTGTCAGATCTTAGACATTTTAGATTTTTACCTGTCTCCTTTTCAACTTTTTCCAAGTACCATTTAAATAACTGGAATGCATCATATTTTTCCTTAAGAAACATAACAGCCATCATTCTTGAGTAATCATCAACAAATAGAATAAAATATTTGTCTCCACAGTAACTTTTCTCACCAATGGATCCACAAAGGTCAGTATGAACTAATTCCATAATTTCCTCAGAAGTATGAATTTTTTATCTTGAAACTACACTTAGCCATCTTTCCCAATTGACATTGCTTACACATTGCATTTTCAGGTTTCTTTAACTTAGGAAGCCCTCTAACCTTTTTTAGTTTGCTTATACTTACCAAGTTATCAAAGTATACATGACACAACCTTTTATGTCATAACTAAACATCATTATATTGTGCAAACAAGCATGTCTCATCAGCTAAATCCAGATAGAACAAGTTACCCTTAGTCTACTCACCACCTCCAACTAGTTCATCATTGGAATCATAGATCTTTTCTTTCATGTGATGGAAATCAACTGTGTAACCAGAAGTATTCAACTATGCAACACTCAATAAATTATATTTAAGATCATCAACCCAATATACATTGTCACATCTAATCTTGTCAGTCAATTTGATTAATCCATTCCCTTTAACAAGACATGGTGCATCGTTACCAAATTTAACATAACTGCCATTACACTGATCTAGTGTCTCAAATTTATCTTTATCACCAGTCATGTGATGTGAACAACCACTGTCAATAATCCAATGGTCACCTTTACTCATATAAGAAATTAGAGCAGTTTTCTCATCATCATCATAATCATCTTTCATAGCAACATACACAACTTTTATATCATTTTCATCAGAATTATTAGAATCATTGTCAGAGGCTTCTTCAGCAATATAACAAGATTTCTTACCTTTGTCTTTGTAATCCTTATACCTTCTGAAGTCTCATTCATCCTTTCTACCTTTTTACTTGATGTCCCTTCCTTCATATTTGTCATTCTTATCAGTACATCTAGTAGCAATATGACCAACTTTGTTACATGAAAAACATATGATAGGAAGTTTACCTTTGAATTTTCCTTTTTCCTCTAGATAGTATTTTTGTCATGAGTGCTTCAAGTTCTTCCAAATCATCATCTGTGGTGTCGTTGTCATTGTTTACACATTTCTTTCCTTTCTTTGATTTGTTAAGGACCAAATGGGATCTAAATGCAGATTCAATAGCTTGTGGAGTGTACTTATCAAAATTTGACATCTCAAATGTAGTAAATCTGCCTACCAGACTTTCCAAAGTCAAATTATTGTTAGGAGTACATCTTAACTCTTGAATTGCAGAGAATATAATAGCATATATAGGAAGAAGAGTCCTTAATACCTTTCTCATGATGGTGTTATCATCAATGGTTCCCTTAGCTCCTCTGATAGCATTCACCACTTCATTTATCCTACCATAATATTGAACTATATTTTCTCCTTCTTGCATTTTCATTTCATCAAACTTGCCTCTTAAGCTTTCAAATTTGGCTCTTAGCACATTTGTATCACCTCCATAGATGTTTTCTAGGGTATCCCACATTTTCTTTGTAGTTGAACAATTCTTTGTCTTCAAACTCATGATAGTTCAGTGATGATGCAATCTCCAACATTGCTTGATTGTGTTCCTTCTTTTCTCTTAACTATGTAGCTATGGCAGGTGCAGTGGGGGCTACATAATCATTTTCAATATAGTGCTTAGCTGAATCATCAATACTAGCCAGATGCAACTTCATCAAACTTTTCCATGCAGGGAAGTTATCTTTGTTCAGCTTTGGTACCTCCTTCTTATACATCTTGATCTTTTGCTCCAAGCACCTTCAAACTATTTTCAAGAGACCAAAGCTCTGATACCAATTGTTAGAATAAATTTAGAATAAATAAGAGGGGGGTGAATCAATTATCCTTAGGTCTAGATGTTCCCATTAAAACTTTATACCAATTTGAACAACTCAGATCTGCTTTGCAGCAATAACATAAAACAACAACATACATATGTAGTTTATTGTTCAGATGTAATCAGCTTGTAGAAACTTAACAGTAAAACTCAACATAAACATTCACACAAGTTGACACTATAATTTTAATGAGGAAACCCAATATGGGAAAAACCACCAATAACATGCTATCAACATTTCACTCTTCTGAAGTGAGCTCTGTTAGGAGCCAACCCCATAAAAGGTTACAAAACACATTGCTAAATGTGACCTGGTTAAAGGATTTAATCACCCTGTCAGGAGTGGCCTTATTAGAGGACTTAGAACATTCCACCTAAATGTCACCTTGCTAAAGGATTTATACAATGACTTTTTGGTCAACCTAGTTAAAGGATTTTGACTGATACAATGGTTAGAAAGTAATTAGCAGGTTTGATTTGATACATACAACTTACTTTGCAAATCCATATCCAATTTATCTCTAATGCTAATTCACTGAGTGGCCTCCATTCTCATTTCAATCTTTAGATATGCTTGGAAATCCTTCAAGCAATCACTCTTGCAGCTCTTTGCTTCTCTATTTAGCCTTCTCTGCTAGATCATGCCAATCAGTTAATTAACTATGCAATCCTCTTGCATACTCTTCATACATCATGAATAACCCCTTGGGGTTATCTTATACCTCTTCATCTAGGTTGGATAAATATTTTGCCACTTAATCAAGATCGTAGATCTTAGGTTAGGTTAGATCCAACAGATCTTTCCATCATTACATTTAATTTATTTCTCCAAAGCAATCACTAATTAAATCTTTGATCCATGCATTAATTACGGTTACCTATGCATTTACATTGTGTGGATCAAATGTGTTTATCCTCAATTAACTTTACACATCCCAATAAAATCAATTATGTCGGACAGAGATCTCAAATATCAATAGTTACCAAAATACTACTGCTTGGCCAACACTGTGTTCTTCCGCTCAGTCACCACTAGTTTCCTCAGCAATTTACTGTCGCTCGGCCATTACTGACTTTGCTTAGCACAAACTGTTCACAGTAAACTATCATCGAAAGATAAACAACTCATTACTTTTCCAATGTGCCAACTGATCAAGTACCCTTGTGATTTCTTATAACTCAACCATTCCACTTGGTCTTCTTGTTAAATCTCCTTCATCAATCAATAGATATAGTACTCAAAATAGATAGTAACAGTCTCACCAATTAAGGTTTGACATCAATGAAAAAACAACAATTGTTTCCATTATAGCTTTCCAACATCTTTACCTTCTTATCCTCTGCTACATTCTCATATTCAAAATAATTTTCCATCTCAGTTATCTAGTCAATCAATTCATCAGAATCCAATTTTCCACTATACTCAGAAGGATTAAACTGAGGTTTGAATTTCAAACTTGTTAAAGCTCTCAGGAATAGCTCTTCTTCCTGATTCATCATAGGTGTAGGTGCAACTTCACCTTGAACCTCTTCAATTTCATCATCACTAACATCTTCAAGATGTCTTCCTCTATGTTGGGATATCTCAATAGCTTCCAATCTAGTAGCCATATGTCTAAGCATATCAGCTACACTTGGATCTGCATTTCCTCTCCCATGAACCATCTTGAATCCCTCTGCAATTGTAGGTCAAATCGCAATCTACTACCCCACAACAATACCAACTAGGTTTAGGGTTTACAAGAAGGAAATTAGATCTCACTA
Organism: Thuja plicata; assembly: GCA_018584345.1. Classification (NCBI taxonomy): domain Eukaryota; kingdom Viridiplantae; phylum Streptophyta; class Pinopsida; order Cupressales; family Cupressaceae; genus Thuja; species Thuja plicata. Next base: position 2,307,811 of record MU225181.1, on the reverse strand, counting down.
GTGCTTTGATACCACCTGACACAAGGTTGGAATGGAGATGGGGCCAAAGGCTCTCCCAACTACCAATCCACCTTGCAAAACCAATGCGAAAGCCAAACAACATAGTGAGAGAAGAAACAATAGGAATCCTTTATCGTTAATTTATCAAACTCATTACATGCTAGGCTGTAAGGCCTTCCCAATTTCGGCCATATATCCAATGAATTGCAATAAGATCTTCATACAATAGAGATCACAGACCTTCGATCTCAATATATAAACATTTTATTTCTTTCTCTAAGATTGATACCTAAACTAAGAACATAAGAAATAATTTATACAAGACTCCACCAAAGAGGTCGACACTCAAATCCAAAAGAGAGACCCAGATTTAGGTCCACACAGATCCCAAAGAGAGACACTACATTAATTCAGCAACGAAAATTAAATGTAGAAGTTGGCTAGACCAGGATACAACACCCCGGGAGGATGATCACCAAAAGTAAGCAACCATCGGTGAGAACATACCCAAGCATCAGACAACCCATCGATAAAGATATCACTGAAATCCATCAGTAAAAGAATACCTGAGCATCGAAAAACCTGTCGGTAAAGAGATCACCAAAATCTATCGGTAAAGCATACCCGAGAAACATAAGACAAACTACAAAGAAAAAGTAAACATATTTTTGGTTGAGAAGGATTGCCAAGGACCCAAGATGCTCCTATATCAAGTACCCTACCCCTACTTGCATCTCACCAAGGGCCATCAGGATCCTACAATGTAATTGCAAGTTAGGAGCACATCGTTTCCAGACCCTAATTAAGGCTTTCCTAGACTAGTTTGTATAGAGAAGATTGTATCTCCCTCAATCCCTCACCAAATTGGATTAGAAAAACTATATTTTGGATTTAACTCAATTTACAATCTAACCATGAAATATTCAACACCTTTCCAATCAGAACAAAATCATACAGTACAAAATGTCAAGACAGTTATTAGGAAAACATAATTTCATTACTTAAAAAAGTAACCAAAATCTACATACATGTATCACCCTTGTTCATTCAACCAATATGGGTATATATAGACCCAATCCAATGTCCATTACCATATTTCAAACTTAGAGGACCGTTGGAGAAGTCTTTTGAATGTTTTGACAACTTTGAAAACATTTTTACATTTCTTGTTAGATCATCTTTCTAAGACCTTTATTAGGTTCATGAAAACCTAAAAATATCTAATACACCCTAAAATACTAAAATTCAAATAGATTTACCCCTTTGACTTGGTTTTACGCCAAGGATTATAAAAACACATTTTGTCAACCAGTCTCACAATTGGGGTGTTTATTCCAATGTGATGGTCCAATGGACCCAAAACACCTAAAAGACTAAAAGGACATAAAAGGACATCCTATGTGCCCCTAAGGAATTTCAAGAGGTTACCCTATGAAATAGGTTCTCCTATGCTATACTCAAGAGGCCAAAAGAACTCAAGTCCCTTGAGTCTACAAATTTTCCACAATAGTCCCTACCTTGAGAATGTCTTCTTCATTCAACCATGTTGCATCTTCCTATAGAAGATCTCTCCATTTTACAAGGTACTCATAGTAAGTTCTCCTCCTGGTTTTATTTTTTTCCTTAGTGTCAAGGATACACTCAATTTTAAAGGGTTTCTTCTAAGGTAGTTTTTTTCCAAGCCTCCTTTGTTCCTTCATGTTCACTTGCACCAAAATCATTTTCAAAAATATCTTTGTATGGATACAAGATATAAACATTAAAAATAGGTGATAGACCAATATCAGGGGGTAGTTGAATTTGGTAAGCATTATTTCCACACTTTCTTAAGGCCTTGCATGGTCCTATCTTATTCATCATTAGTTTTTTATAATTCTCCTTAGGAAGTCTCTCATTTTTCAGATGTGTCATTACCATGTCCCCTACATTAAATTGGAGGTCTCTTCTTTTCTTGTCTGCTACTTCTTTTTACTTGTCCACAGTGTATTCTAACTATTCCTTGACCTGTTGATGAATATACCTCATTGCTTCTAAAAAATCCTCTGTGTGTGCACTCCTTTTATCCATCTTTTAGATATCTAAGTTCTAGAAAACCCCTTGGATAGATTCCATAAACAATCTGAAAAGGACTTCTACCAGTGCTTCCATTCACAGAATCATTATATGAGAATTCTACCTATGGTAGAACGGTATCCCATGAAGCTGCATGTTCCTTTGTTAGAATCCTCAATAAGTTTCCTTGAGAGGTTTTGATTACCTCTATTTGACCATAATATTAAGGGTGATAGGTAGAGGAGAAAGATAAATTAGTTCCAATCTTCTTCCACAATGTTCTACAAAAGGGGCCAATGAACTTTGAGTCTCTATCTTATACAATTGAAAGGGGAAATCCATGAATCCTGATCACTTCTTTAAAGAATAGTCCTGCTATATGGGAAGCATCATGAGTTGTCTTACATGACACAAAGTGGGCCATTTTACTGAACCTGTCTACAACAACATAAATATTGTCATACCTTGTCTTGGTTCTAGGAAGTCCTAAAACAAAATCCATACTAATTCACTCCTATGGTCTACTTGGAATGGGTAGAGGATTTTACATCCCTACATTTGAACTAGACCCCTTGGCCTTTTGACATACAAAAAAATTCTCAAAAAATCTCCTTACATCTCCTTGAAACTTAGGCCAATGATATAATTTCCTAAACAACTCAAAAGTTATATCTATCCCAAAATGTCCTGCTAACCTACCACAATGTTTGTCCTTAATAATATTCTCTCTCATTGAGCATTTTGGTATACATAATTGACTACCTTTAAAAAAGAAAACCTACCTATAATAAATACTCAAAGAGATTAGTATGATAATTGTTCTCAAACTTAGTGCATACCTCATAAGCCTCCTTAAAGTCTTCATCATCTTGGTACATGTCCTTTAGTAAATTGACTCTCATGCTTTCCAATTAAATTTCTTGCACTGCTAGTATCCTCCTACTAATTGCATCTGCCACTTTGTTTGAAACACCCTTCTTGTGTTTGATAGTGAAGGTGAAATCTTGCAAGTGCACAACCCATTTGATATGCTTATGGCTTAACTTCACCTGCATATTTAGGAAACTTAGTGCATTGTTGTCCGTATACACAATAAATTCCTTTGGTAATAAATAGTGTCTTGATTTTCTTAAGGCTTAAACCAAAGCATATAATTTAAGATCATATGAGGAATACTTCTATTTTTATTCATTGAGATTCTCACTAAAGAAGGCTATTGGTTTACCTTCTGGCTCAACACTGTTCCTATTGATATCTTGCTAGCATCACACTCAATTGTAAATTTTTTGTTAAAATCAGGTAAAGTCAGTATGCGTTGTTGTGACACCCTCTCTTTCAAGTATTTGAAAGATCTATCAGCCCCTTCTTGTTGGAAATTGAAATATTTAGGAGCATTCAGGAATATATTAGGGTTATGATTTATGGAAACACATCAGCTATAAATGATCACTTGGAGTGAAACACATTTTTAGAGTTAAGACTTGTAAAAATGACTAAGTACAAAAAGCAGTTTATAGGGTACAAGAGTACAATTTTGGGCACTAAACATTTTATATGATGATTGAAGACATGAAATATTGGAGGAAGCTATTTTGGGATATGAAAGACCTTTTGTTAAGGTGTCTTGAGTTTTGGAGTTTAGAGATGAAGGATACAGATGTTTGAAGTCTTGCAAATATAGTGATACAAAGAGACACAATTTAATGGTCGTGATTGAACCGCCTCACAATAGGTGCTTAGTAATCATGCCCAAAGCCTCTCTTAAGAATAATGTATTCAATCCAAGGATCACTTCTCCTACCATGAGGTGAATTTAGTTTTTCAACCCAGGGATGTATACTTGAAATGGTACAGCACAGTATGTGCACTAAGTTCCTTAAGGAGCCAATTCTACCTATGATGTAGGAAAGTAAAATACATGAAAGGAATCTATACTAAGGCTGCAAGAAGGGAAAAACACTTAGTCCTTAATAAAATGAATGTGACAAATTGCAAACTTCTACTGAAATCTATTATTTTAGCCTAGAGCATTCACTAAAGCTATCCTTGCAGGTGCTGTAGGAACATTCACGAAGTACAATGCTGTAGGAAGAAACTGTAATCTTATGTCTAGAATACTGGAAATGCAGGAAGTAAATCTATTCTAATTCTACTCTAATCCACCTACCAAGTGGGCCCCCTTGGTTGGCTTCTGCTAATCTATGAACATAGAATATGAACCAAAATTTACTTCATTATCTTTCAAAACTGGTTACATGAAAAATAAGACATCAAGCTGAAAATGAACTTGCTGAATAGGATACAATCAGAACATTGTTCTCCTTCCAAAAATCCAAACTTACAAACAAACAGTCTCCTCCCTATAAATAGAGGATTGACTTCTTTATTCAAAATAGAAAAGGAACTAACTAATTAAAACCACGCCAAAGAAAGAGGACAGGAAGCACAACGGCCCATGACATGCACAAATGAAGTCTGGGTGATCAAGTCAACATGCTGGCAATCCAGATGGAATGTAGCAGAGCTATATTTATGCATCTCTAAAATAGTGACTCCTGATTTGCGGTAGCCGTGTCTTCTATTGCCATGATGGATTATCCGCACGAAGCTAGTCTTTACGTTCTCCTTCAATGTTGTTGACCACTCCCAGCGACTCCTACTTCCTGGTAAGATTAGTTAATATGTAAAATATATTCATGCAAGCAGCTTATCAAATTAATCTAGATGTTAGAACACACATTCAGATTATTATATGAAATAATGCAACATATATATAATGTAATACCCACCCTAGTATCTTCCTATGACATGACTTTTGCTTTGACACTTTGGATTTTATGATGGACTATGATTATTATTTAGTTAACATTTTATGAGCCATTTGAGCATATATATTTGGTTACTGCAGTTTATTTGGAAATATTAAAATAGCATTTAATGATGAATGGTTAGAAATGAACTATCAATAAAATGTTTTACATTGATTTGTGTTATGATCAGGATCTAACCCTACTAACCCTATTATGATTTGACATTTACTGGTTGATGTGAGTGTAGGATGAGGAGGGGCAGTCGTAGTAACTCCTACGGGAGATCCACA
>MU225181.1:2271491-2299767 GCA_018584345.1 Thuja plicata | reverse complement strand
AATTTCAATTTGGATAATTAAGGTAAATATGTTAGCAAATGAATTCAATAAGGGAACTTTAAGGAATGTAATTGTGTAGTAGTAATGATGTAATGTTAGAAAAAAAAAAAATTTAGTTGCAATTTTCAGTCATAAGACCTGATTCCTTATGGGTTCCCTGGCGGGGACATTACATATAATATTGGTGTAATATGACATATCTATTCCACCCATGGCTTAATGGTTCTTTTCTATACTTAACAAAAGTTCAACTGACTTAAAGTTCACAATTGTTCTAATAATACTTGAAAATAGAGTGCAAGGACTAATATAATAAAGATAGTAAAATAGGCTCATCATCTGCCCCTTGGCAAGCTGAATTCTTGTCCTCAAGCATTATATCTTCTGGTGATTACCCTAAAATCTCCAACCTCTATTCTTCCTCTCCTTTGACTCTTAAAGGTGTCATAGAACCCCCTTGTTCTTTCCCAAACACCCACTCTGTGATCTTCTTGAAGTTGGTCTAGTCTGTCAGTGTTGATGTCATATAGGGGCCATAGGAGCATTGGTGGCTGCATGGTGAGTGAACACCAAAGTTCTTGTCTAGTCTACCTTCCCAGTTGTATGTATTTTGGTGCTCTTTGGATAGTTTCTTGGAGGTTGATAGGACTGTGTGGTTCTGATCTCTTCAATACCTTGGATAACCTACCCCATCTGCTTCTGGCTCTGGCCAAGGCTCTCTGAAAGACAAAGTAAGATAAACCATGATATTTGGCATAAACCTATGTTCTAATCCCAAAAAATTTGTCCCTTGTTTCATTCTTAATTTTACCATAAGTCAAACTGAGCCAATCTCTGAAGAGTGTAGTTGTCTTGCTGCTCTCTGCTATTAATCGTAATGGCTCTGTTTTCTCCTGTTCTCTATAATTTTCCAATTTTCTATCATAGTTGGCTTCATTGTGCATCCAAGACATCAATTCCCTTAGGTGGATATCCCCTATGTAGATTAAAGGATTCCACTTAGTCTCAGCTGGGATAATGAAATTATGCATGTATAGTTCACAGAGGAGATTTTATTGCCATGAGGGGAGAGTCTGATAAAGACCATAAAACTCTTGGGTTGACTTGAACTCATAATCAATATCTTTGATGGTCATCATTAGCTAGAACAAGAGGAAATGTTCCTTCAAACACATGGTATAGACCCTAGGAGGTGGCCTACACACAATGATCTGATCAGCCAATTTGAGGGCATGATCCATTTTTGGGTTTTGTTTTGCTAGTTGTTCTTTCAATCCTGCAATTTCTTCCTCTTGCTCTGTTATGACCTTCTTTAGTTTCTTCTTTTCTTCTCTCCATAGAGTTTTTGTTAGCACATATTTATTATACAATCCAAAGAGAAGAAATTGAAATGTGATCGGGCCACTATCTTCTGTCTGATTTCTTTGCCTCCTCTGTTCCTTCCAAGACTACTCTAGGAAACTTACTAACCATGTTCTGTTGTAGAGCACTAAGGCATTTTCTGCATGGGCTGACTAATGGATTACTAAGGTATTATCCTCATTAATAACAAAAATATATTGATGGATTTCCTCGGAACTATTTTGAAAATCACCAGGTTCAGCTTCATAAGTTTATGTGGAGTGTGGAGGAAAGTCTAGAATTGCAGACTGATTTGGGGAATCGTCTGGAATTATTTGCACATTGGGCTATTCATCAAATTTCATAGGAGAAGAGGGTTGGCTTACGGATGATTCCCTAGGGAGCTACCCTCTCATTCTAGGACTCCTTCACATAGGGGTCTCCGTAATTTCTACAGCCTTTTCTTTAGTAGTTTTCTTCGGCTTCTCTGCTGCAGGAGTAGCTACTGTAGGAACCAGCTTCCTTTTCTTCCCTTTTGAAGAAGTAGGGATTTGTGGTTTGGCTGCAGGAACTGAAGGTTCTTCCTCTAATTTTCATTTTCCTTTGGCTTGGGAAGAGGTAGGTACATTTCTCTCATGAGTAGGTAAGGGCACATTTTCTTGAAGATTTATGGTTTCTGTCCCTTGGGTATCTTTTTCAACGGCTGGGTCAGTTGGTATTACATTATCATGCCCAATTTGTTCATTAGGGTTAACCTACGGTTGTAGGGTTTTGTGCTGGACAAACTCTGACCATGCCATGGGAGAGGCATCCCTAAGAGATCTTTCTATTAATAGTTTAATTAGGGCATGGTGGGTAAAATAATTTGCATTCCCTTTTTGGGTCTCTTTGGCACTAATGCATAGCATGTTATATAAAAAATTTGGAAAATTTACTGCTAGATTATACTTCACATAACTCAGTATTTTGAAATGATGTGCATGTAAATTGGAAAATCTCCCTTCACATGTGAAATACCTGATGATATGCGTAGCCAACTCATTATACGGCGGAGGGATAAACATTCTCTTGCAACCCTGTTTGGTAATCTCCAAAGGAGGATCACCCGGTAGGGTGAACTGAGCCCTTGCTAATCTAGCATCATGAACATTAGGGTAATGTTCTCCAATCATTGGTAATCTAGTAACTTCTGCAATCCTCTCCTCTATTTTGACCACTGATAATCCCCATACCGTTGCCTGACCTTCTTCAAATGTACTCACAAATTTTGTTGCTGAGTCCTCATCAAATTTTGTTAACCTTAGGAAGCACCCCAACCAGCCGCATGCATTGAATCTTCTTACCACCTCAACATTTGAGAGTAACACACCATGCACAACCAGCTCATTTCTCTGTAGTTGGCCTCCCATCTATGCCTTCTAATTTTGATTTTCCTTCTCACCAGTAGGTAAATGCCTTATTTCTTATTTGAATTCCAGACTACAAGGACTACAAGCTTTCTCCTGAATTTCTCTATTTTTTCTTGGCATGAACAATGGTGATGAATTAAATCAAGAGAGATTATAATCTTTCTTGTGGGTTGTCACTGGACTTAATTATAAGTCACATCTAGTCTGACAATCATGGAGGATTCAGGAATAAAAGTACAACAATTGTGCGATATAACACTTAGAACTTTAATGAGCCAAGGCTAAGTAGAGATTTGAAGTGACATAAAATCATTCAGGTGTAAATAGAAATGATAGTTTGAAATTAATACACTTCCCTCCCCCCTACTTAACATTGACAAGTGTTCACACTTGGAAGACGTGGCAGGAGGGATGAAATTGGCGTAATGCCATAATGATATATATTTTGCAGTACTAGATACAATTATCAAAATCTATGCGCTAAAAATGGGAAAATTTTGAAAAGCACGTACCTGTCATTCGATCTTCGCACATGCCAGAAAAGGTGGCGAGAGTGGTACGAAAATGGTGGTGGCTTAGGTCAGCATACCCGGCTAGTTATTGAAAGCTTTAGAATGGAATAAATGATGATGGTGCGGAAGGTGGGTGGGTGGTAGATTAGAGAAATGAGATGAGTTGGAAAGTAGAAATAGAAAGTGAATGGAAGAATGTACTTCATGTGAACACGAAGCATTTATTATGGACATGCTCTATGGATTTTACTAAAGAGTTGCAGGAAGAAGGTTCGCACCCTCTGCTGCAGGAAATGTTACCTGTTGGTCATTTAATTTTTGTTGTTTGAATTGCTGTAGGAAGTCTTCTTTTGTTTGAGGTTGGTGATACAGCTTTAGCCGATGTCCATTGAATAAAAGCTTAAAGTGTACTAGATCAATTGTGGTCAACTGGATGGCTCCATTGGTGAAAAAATGGCTTATTTCATATGGCCCCACCCATCTTGTCTGCAACTTTCCTTGTATGTCCTTGAATCTTGAATCATACAACAATGCCCAGTCTCCAACTTGAAATTGTTTGCTCTTGATATGCAAGTCATGCCATTTCTTCCTTTGTTTCTGGACTAGTTCAATTCTCTCCAGTGCAGATTTACGCATTTCATCCAGGGAATTGAGATGCAATATTCTTTCCTTGTGTGCTGCAGGAAGATTGATATTTAACTGCAGTGTTGTCCTCAGTGTTTTGTGTTCAAATTCAACTGGTAGCATAGCTATTTTTCCATACAATAGTTCAAATGGAATGAATCCTATAGTGGTCTTCCAAGTTGTCGTATACACCTAGACGGCTTCTGATAGTCGGCTGCTCTAGTCTCGCTGATGTAGATGAACTGTCTTTGTTAGGATTGCTTCTATTTCCTAATTTGTAACTTCAACCTGTCCATTGGCTTGAGGGTGATAAGGGCTCGACTTCCTATGTCTGATATTGTATTCTTTCATGAGCTCTTTTATTAAATTGGAAGTGAATTCAGCACCTTGGTTAGTTACAAGCTCTCTCGGTACTCCATATCTTGTGAAAATCTCATCATACAAAAATTCTGCAACTTTATGGTCTCGGGCATGTTTCATAGCTTTTACTTTGACCCATTTGGTCAAATAATCGGTGCACACTAGGATGTAAGACTTACCATTGGATGGAGGGTCTATTGGACCAATGAAGTCCATACCCCATTTGTCAAATGGAGTAACCACCACTTGTGGATTTAATGGCATTTCATCAGACTTAGTCGGTCTTCCCATTCTTTGACATTTGTCACACTTTCTTGTATAGCTAGTTGAATCCTTGTGAAGTGTAGGCCAATAGTATCCAATTGTTAAAATATTTTGGGTTGTTCTTTTTGCTGCAAAGTGTCCCCCACACGGTTCATCATGACAAGCATGGATAATGTCATATGTCTCATCTTCTCTCACACATCTGCGCATTACTTGATCAGGTCTAGCGTAAAACAACATGTTATCAATCCAAGAGAAATTAAAACTTTTTTCAACCAGTAGTCTTCTTTCTTTGTAAGAAAAATGTGTTGAAACTTTATTAGCTGCAACGTAATTAGCTATGTCAGCATACCATGGACTTTGGATAACAATATGAAACAAATGCTCATCTAGAAATGTATCATCTATTAGAGTAGTATCTTGTTCTGTATGGTGGATTATGTACAGATAATCAGCTACTACATTTGCCTTGCCAGGCTTGTCAACTATAGTAATGTCAAATTCTTGCAAAAGAAGAAGCCATCTTGCTAACCTTCCTGTGATAGCAGGTTTTTTCATGAGATATTTTATTTCTACATGGTTAGTATGAACAAAAATAGGATAGCCAGTTATGTAATGATGGAATTTGTTCAAGGAATATACTACTGCTAGTAATTCTTTCTCTGTCACTGTGTAGTTTAACTCTGGTCCATGGAGGCTTTTGCTAATGTAGTAAATTACATTTTCTAGGTTACTAGACTTTTGTCCTAGGACAACACCTATTGCATAGTCTGAAGCATCTATGTGAATGTGAAATGGAAAATTCCAATCAAGACCCCTAAGTATGGGTGCAGTGGTTAACAGTTTCTTAAACTATAGGAAGGATTCATCACATTCTTTTGTCCAGTTAAATTCAGCCTCTTTAGTAAGCAAAGTATACAGAGGACTAGCTATTTGACTAAAATTTTGGATAAACCTTCTATAGTATCCAGCATGTCCTAGGAAAGACCTAACATCTTTTTTCTTTATAGGAATAGGCAATGTTAGAATTACCTCTATTTTCGCAAGATCTACCTAGATTCCGGCTTCAGATATGAAATGTCCCAGTACTATGCCTTCTTGCATCATCATGAAACATTTGTCACTATTGAGAGACAAGTTGTGTTCCTGACATCTGATTAGCACTCTTTCCAAATTCTTCAGGGATTCTTCAAAGGTGACTCCAAATGTAGTAAAGTTGCCCATATATATCTCCATACAATCATGTGATATATCAGCAAAAATGTTGATTACAGCTCTCTAGAAGGTAGCTAGTGCATTGCATAGACCAAATGGTAATACAGAATAGGAATATGTACCCCAGGGGCATTTGAATGTATTCTTCTCTTGATCTTCTCGAGCAATTCTAACCTGGTTGTACCCACTGTATCCATCTAGAAATGAGAAATATTTCTTACCAGCCAGAGTGTCTAAGACTTGATCAATAAAGGGTAAAGGAAAATGATCCTTCTTTGTGGCATTATTCAACTCTCTGTAATCCACACATATTCGCCATTTCCCCCCTTTCTTAGGTACAATAACTAATGGTTATACCCACTTGCTATCAGAGATTGGATAGATGAAACCAGCATCTAGTAATTTTTGTAATTCACTTTTGACTATCTCTCTCAATGCTGGATTTATCCTTCTTTGAGGCTGGTGTAGTAGTAAGATGCCATCATTAATGTAGATCCTATGGGTACAGAGCTTGGGGTTTAGTCCTAGCATGTCTCCATAATTCCAAGCAAAGTCTTTCTCATGCTTACACAAGAGTTTAGTTAACTATTCCATTTGTTGAGGTGGCAACTTGTTGTTTACATAGAGATTATGACCAAGGGAAATTTCCATAGTAGTTGTTAGCTCTACCCTTGACATCTCAGGTACTTGATTTGTAGCAATTTCACATGGTAACAATTGGCTAATTACTTCAGGGCTTGCTAGAAAGATACAATCTTCATAGGTACATAGTTGTAGAATAATACTTTCAGAAACATCTTTTGCTGCTATACACTCATTGGTAAGAATACCCTGTATTACATCATCTTCCTCTTGCATTTTCAGAAAAGACTACCTATGCATCATCATAAGCTGAGCAACATAATTGACCTCTTCTTCCTCATCTCCTAGTTCTGGCCAAATGGGATCCTTCAAATTTGGCTGAGGCTGGGCAGGAGGATAGAGTGCTATTTTCTTTATTTCCTGACCATTTGAAATTGTCATACTTCCTAATCTATAACTAATTTTTGCATCAGTGGTGGCTAACCAAGGTCTTCCCAGGATGACTGGATAGCTAGCAAAGTTTAGTTTTGGTGATAGGATGAGAAAATCAGCAGGGTATTCCCATGAGTCTAGGGTAACTACCACATCTTCTACAAGACCATCTGGAGTGACTGTTGAACTATCATCAAGTTGTAATATTGTTGATGTTGTTCTTAATCCTTCTATACTTAGTCTGTGAATTTTATCTTTGGTCATCACATTAATTGCTGCCCCCAAATCAACTAAAGCATTTTTAACAGATTGTCCATTAATCATCAAGTCAACTACTGGACTTCCAGGGTTTGAATACTTGGATATAAATACCTTTCCCAACATGATATCCACAAGTTTCCCTATGACATGAACTTTTTGAGGGTCTTTCTTCTTCCTCCTAGGCTTTTTAAGGCATGCATCCTTAATTTCTTTCTCATAGATAGGAACATCTTTGATAGCTTGAAATAGAGGTATTTCGATGTGCATATTTTTTAGCTGCTTGAGAATATCAAAAGGCATTTCCTTTTGGGATATAGGTTTTTCTATTGTGAGCCTTTGTGGAAAAGGAGGTTCAACTGTGGTTTCTTCATCAATTTTGCTATATTTTTGAGTTGATTGGGTGGTATTTTACAATATAGCCTCTGGAAAAGGTGTTGATTCTATAGGAGTGTCTGCGACTTCTATGATAATAGGTTGTTTAGGTGCGGGTAGAGTAGTACCTAAACTCAGATGTATGTCAGATATCTCTAGAGCGTAAGCAGGATACTACTGTGTATCAATAGTATACATTGGCTATTGTTGTTGCTTGTTATTTGGATTTGGTTGCGGCTGAGCAGGAAGTTGCATTTGCTTTGGATTGGGGCTAGTGGCTGTAGGAGGCGGTATTATTGCAGGAGGTGGAACTGGTGGCGATAATTGTGGAAAAGCAAGATTTTGGTTAGGCCACTGTGGAGGTCCCCTCCATTGATTATTTTTCTGCCAATTCCCTTGCGGTGGTTGCCATTGGTTTTTCTGGTTAGGCCACTGGTTATTCCAAGGTGGCTGAAAATACTGAGGATTATTCTGGTAACTTTGGTTTTTCCATTGACTATTGTAAGGATTTGAAAATTGTAATGGGTCTTAAGGCATACCTTGTTGTGGTACCCATGGGTGACATTGAGCAACAAAAAACACTTTCTCATTATCTCCTTCTATCTTCATGTACTCAGTAGGAAAATGTTGATTTTCCAAGTTTGCCACCAGCTTGCACTCGCAGTCTTTCTTTTATTTCCAGCAATGAGGACAATATTCAGCCAACTACAATTCAGCGTCTGCATGTTTCTTCTTGTTAGTCATGGTTTTGAGATGTGTAGCAACATCATTAATGATGTCTTGCTTGAAATTTGCTAGCAAGTTAGATATCTCAAACTTAGAAATGCCTGAACTGCTCCCTTTAATTGTTGTAGACTGATATCCTCTGCTTTTCTTCCCAATTGAACTGGAGTAGTTGAGACAGATTTTCTTGAGATCATCCCAAGAGGATTGGGATGTCCCCACCAGCCATGAGGTCCAATGCTTCTAGACAGCTGTCGTTCACTCCTCTCAAGAAGACTAGTGTCTGTGATTCCTCCACTAGAACATGTTGGGGATTCTTCTGCATGGTGTATAAAAAATGTCAAACATAGTCCTCCAAAGTTTTTTCCTTCTTCTGCGACATTCTAAAAATGGCATCTCCCCTTAGGTCACTCCCCTTGCAATATTCTTTATATTTCTCTAGAAACAAGGTCTGCATCTCATCCCATGTGCCTACTACATTTGCTTCTAATCCCATGAACCATCGTAAGGCTGACTCTTTCAGTGTTGCTGGAAATAGCTTGAGTTTGTGGGCATCAGTGTCATAGTCAAAGCTATGACAGAGGATGTCAAACTTGAACAAAAAGGTGTCAGGATCTTCGGTTATCAGCCCATAAAATTTTGGAAGTGCATCTGAGGGTATATTTTTGAAGTTTGCATTGTTTATAAAGCTTGGCAGAGGAAATGGGAAAGTAGGGTGTGCCATTACTAGAGGTATCAGGGGTGGTACTTGCTATTGGAAAGGAATATTAGCCACAAGATTATTATTAACAGGTGCGTTTGGGTCAGAATTATCAAGAAAGCTAGCCAAGATTTCAGCAAAAGGCCGGAAACCACTTATATCAAAAGATCCTTCTTCAGCAGTACATGCTGCAGGAAACTTGGGACTTGCATCAACAAAAGGCAACTCAACTTCTTCAGCTTGCTCATTCAAATTCGTAGGTTCTCCTAGAAGAAATCTTTCATATTCATCTCTTCTTCTTCCCTAATGATGCATGCAAATGAATTCTTCACACTGGTGAAGCAAATTTAGGACCACAAACCATTAAACTAACTAAAAGACTCAAAAGGTTTCTTAGCTTGACACCATCCCTGGCAGTGGCGCCAAAAATGAACCACCTCACAATAGGTGCTTAGTAAACGTGCCCAAAGCCTCTCTTAGGAATAATGTATTCAATCTAAGGATCACTTCTCCTACCATGAGGTGCATTTAGTTTTTAAACCCAGGGATGTATACTTGAAATGGTATAGCACAGTATGTGCACTAAGTTCCTTAAGGAGCCAATTCTACCTATGCTGCAGGAAAGTAAAATACATGAAAGGAATCTATACTAGGGCTGTAGGAAGGGAAACACACTTAGTTCTTAATAAAATGAACTCTACAACTTGCAAACTTCTACTAAAATCTATTCTTTCAGCCTAGAGCATTCACTAAAGCTATCCTTGCAGGTGCTACAGGAACATTCACGAAGTACAATGCTACAGGAAGAAACTGTAATCTTATGTCTAGAATACTGGAAATGTAGGAAGTAAATCTATTCTACTTCTACTCTAATTCACCTACCAAGTGGGCCCCCTTGGTTGGCTTCTGCTAATCTATAAACATAGAATATGAACCAAAACTTACTTCATTATCTTTCAAAGCTGGTTACATGAAAAATAAGACATCAAGCGGAAAATGAACTCGCTGAACAAGATACAATCAGAACATTGTTCTCCTTCCAAAAATCTGAACTTACAAACAAACAGTCTCCTCCCTATAAATAGAGGATTGACTTCTTTATTCAAAATAGAAAAGGAACTAACTAAATAAAACCTCACCAAAGAAAGAGGACATGAAGTGCAACGACCCATGACGTGCACAAATTAATTTTGGGCGATCAAGTCAACATGTTGGTAATCCAGAGGGAATATAGCAGAGCTATATTTATGCATCTCTGAAACAGTGGCTCCTGATTTGTGGCAGCCGTGTCTTCTTTTGCCATGATGGATTATCCACACGAAGCTAGTCTTTACGTTCTCCTTCAATGCTGTCGACCACTCCCAGCAACTCCTACTTCCTGGCAAGATTAGTTAATATGTAAAAGATATTCATGCAAGCAGCTTATCAAATTAATCCAGATGTTAGAACACACATTCAGATTATTATATGAAATACTGCAACATATATATAATATTGGCGTAATATGACATATCTATTCCACCCATGGCTTAATGGTTCTTTTCTGTACTTAACAAAAGTTCAACTGACTTAAATTTTACAATTGTTCTAATAATACTTGAAAACAAAGTGCAAGGACTAATATAATAAAGACAGTAAAACAGGCTCATCAGTGATGATTGAGGGAGTGTAACGTAGAATCTAACCGTGGTATGTTTGATTTGGATTTTGTATTACCTATATTTGAGAAGCATATGATTGCTGACTTTGTACATAATTTTTGTATAAGTTTTGGTTCCATTTTGTGATGTATTTGGGAGCTGACTAGGTATGTATTAAAGTATATATATGGACATCTTTTCAGAAGTGAAGAAATGAATGTAGTGAGAATGGATGAATAGATGCATTATGATGTCAGAATCATGTATATGGTGATGAAAGCTATAATTGGAAATACTTAAGCATAGAAAATGCTTGCTAATGTTCATTTTGATAAAACATTGTAACAAAGACATATTTATGATTGTATGAGTAGTGATCTCAGTGTATACCTTTAACAAGGTTTTGTATTCCTTTAACAGGGAAATATACTAATGTAATATTTATCTCCTAATAGGGCTAGGTCCCCTAGCAGGGACATAATACTTTTTGTGTATCTTTGTGGGTACCATCCCCACCGTGGTTTCTCCTTGGCCAGGGTTTCCTCGAGAAAATATTCATGGTGTTATGAGTTGTGTGCTTTGTGTTTATGTTCTTTTTATTTCAGCAATTATCTGGTTAAGTTGAAATTTGATAGGTTTAAGTTTAAAGTGATGTAATACTGATTCATCCCCCCCCCCCCTTCTCAGTATTTCTTAACCCTAACAATTTTTATCAGAGCTATTGACCCTTGGAGAGAAAGTCTAATAGCTTAAGGGAGATCAAGATGGATTCTGAAAGTTTGGAAGAAAACTTTAAAGCAACACGTGAAGACTTTGATAAGGTAAAGTAGAAAATGGTGACTTGAAATTCAAATTGAGAAGAGAAAAAGGTTTAATCAATAAACTGAAAGAGTAACTTGAAATTTCTAGAAATCAAAGGAAAGATCTTATGGATAAGATCAAAGAGGATTCAGACAGTGATACATCAGATAAGATAAAACAAATTGAACAAGAGAAATATACCTTGAATATTGATCATGAAATTGCTTCTTTTAAATGGCTAAAGAGATTCAACGGGTAAAGGATGAAAGAAACAAAATTGAAGAAACCTTAAAGATGCTAATATTCAGATAGGAAAATTGTAGATTGAACTTGATGACTATAAGAACAAATATCTAGAATTGTATAAATACAATCACATCATAAAGGGAGAACTTTTTGAGGCTACAAAACTTATTCAAACAATTCATATAAGAAGTGATAATATTGATGACCAGAGAGATAGAAAGAAACCTAAAGGCGACGTGACTGGTGTTGGCTTCAATGAAGCTGAAAGTTGAAAGACTCAAGAAGAAAAATATGAAGTGAAGACTGATGAAGAAAGGCCTAATCATAAAGAACCTATAGAGAAGATTAGACCTTTTAGAGGTAGATTTTTTGGATGCAACAAAATTAGACACATGAAGAGAGAGTGCAGAGGTAAAATTCCTTAAAAACCCTTTTATGGATATTATTTCAATTGTCATGCATATGGACACAAGAAGGAAGAATGCAAGAAACCTGATCAATCAAGAACCAAGCAAGATTGCATTAAAAAGGGAACAATAGCTAAGATCACATGTTTAAAATGCAATAACTTTGGGAAAAACAAAAATTATTTTAAGTTGTAGATTAATCAGAACATACCACCTCCTACATGTTAAAAATGTAAAAATCTAGGACACATAGAAAATTTTTACAGATACAATGGAACTGAGAATAGAAGTGGACCTCCATCTATTGTTGCAAATAAAAATATTGGCGATATTGGTAAGAGTAGTGTAGAATGCATGGATTAATTTAATATTCATTTGAGGAAAGTAGGAGATATGAATAGTGATATGCTATGGAATGTAAAGGAACCAAGAGAGGAAACGGTTTAGGGAGAGTCAGTAGATGCTACTGAATCTTCAATTGATGCTAACATTGCTAAAATCAACCTAGATGGCCAAGCATGGACTTAGGGGGGCCATTGGAAAGAAACATCAAAAATCTATCTAGCCCATAATTATGAAGAATAATCTCTTGCGAGCTTAGGGAAAGTATGTATAAATGATATGGAACATATATCTCTGATTGCATAGCTTTACAGTCTATATCTTGTGATCGCTAGATTGTTAGTTGATTGGATTATTTATAGAAATGAGTTTATGGGGAATTGTGTCATTTCTTTACACAACAAAGTATAAGGAAAAATAAAAGAACTTATCTAATCATCATTCAAAGATTAAAGTTGAAGAAGAACAAATATTTGAGCAAGAAGATCAAAGAAGCCAGAGCATTGAGCGATTGGACGAAGAAAAAATTCAAAGCATCAACAATTAAAAGGTATTTAGATCACTTGAAAACTTATGAATATGGATACACCAATGATATTTGATGTTTCTGAGAAACATAGATACAAGTTTAAGAGACATCCTTGCAAATCCACTGAGGATGATTTGAAAGGCACATTTTCTCAAACTCCGTACAAAGTTCTTCACGTAGAGGATATTAGGGCTTATATCCATTGCCAGTATGAATCATTAGGACATTTTGAAATCTTCAAGAAAATGAAGGATATGATTAAAGAGGATGGAAAGTGGAAGGATGAATTTTCTCATCTTGAGAATCTTAGCATAAAGAAAATGACATAATTACATGAGTTTGATGAAGAAGAATGGTTCACAATCTTGTTGAATAGAGTACTTGACCAATTCATTTGGATTGGTGAGCTGCCTATGAAGATTTACAATGAGTTGATCCATGACATTACTAGTCTGGGTAACTCACTCATCCCTATTGTAGAGAAGAACACCAAGAAGAAGGTATAAATCCCTAACCCACTTGAAATGGGATAAGCAGGCAATGACAGTGGTTGATATCTTCCAGCAAGAAGTTAGACTAGCTATGACAATTCTTGGATACAAACTTTGTTATAGTAGCCGACCTAACTTAGTTTCCACTATTGTTATATTGATGGCATATAACATGGTAAAGGAGAATGTCAAGTATAACCTATTTGAATTTCTTGCATAGTAGTTCATGGAGAATGTGAAAAAAAATAAAGAGAGATAGGACTAAGGCACTTAGATTTGGATCACTTTTGATACATGCATATACACATTGTGCATGAGTTCCCAGGTATGCACCCTAGAGCTTGGAAAGATAATGAACCCATTGGTCTAAAAGTATCAAATAGCTACAGAAGTCAGAATAGCACATGGGTAGATGGAGAACTATTTGCAATGATCAAAATCTTGTAAAGAGAGATGAAACAGTGAATGAGGAGACCAAAGGAAATGGTAGAAAAGTACAAGGAGACCATTTGTTTCATGGTTGAAACTAATTGTGTTTTTTTTGAGGTAGTTGACCTGAGGATGAAGTGGTGTTACCCTATGGGGTATGAAGTGAGTAAAGAATTATAAAATATGTAGCTTGTGAATGTACTATCTTAAGAGTTGAATTTATCAGAGGAAATATGGGGTACATATGAGGAGAAATCCTCTAATATTAGAGAAGAACAGACAAGGACAGCTAGGAGAAAGACAATTGAAAATGTTGTAGATAATTTAGCAGGTATAGATGGCATTACTAAAGAATATATGAAGGAGATAAAAAGGAAGATGACTGAGAGAGCATCTAGAGTGGTGAGCTCTGCCCCTGTAGCTCTTCCACCTCTAGAAACTAAGAAGACTTTTATTCCACCCTCTACTATGGCATAAGTACCTATGGAGACATCATAATCTGTGAAGGTTGCATAAACCTCTGCAAAGAGAAAAAGATCCTCTAAACAAAGCTCCCCACCCAAGAAATAGAGGAGAGATGAAAAAAAAAAATCAGATGTAGAAAAGGAAGAAGAGAAGAAGAAAGAAGAAATAAGTAGAAGAGAATAAATCACAAGATAAACATGTGTGCAGACAACGTTGGAAATGTGACTTGAAAATGATGGAGAAAAGAGTTGTGGACCAAGGCAAGTTAAATCAAGTATGAAAATTTTATGATAGATATGACTATAATGATCAAACCCTTATAGAAGATATTGTGATTAAGAACATGTTAGTTTTCAAGAAGAATTTGTTAGAGATGGCTAGAAGCATTCCTCATGATCTGTATGATAAACTTGAAGTGAGGAAATAGTTAGGACTTCAAGAAGATGATGAAATCAGCGTAAAATCTATTGAAGACATATTACCAGTAATATCATTTGATGAGAATAAAATAATTATGAATGCACTAAAACCCCTGTTAAGAACTAAGTCTAGGTTGATCAAGATAATGGAAAGAAAGTATGATGATGTAATTGAGGATACTCACAAGGAAATAGACAAAATTATTACTGAAGCTAATCTTGAGAAGCTCACACCTCCTAGACCTAAGGATACTAAGCCAAAAACTATACTAAAGGGAGGGTCCTCCAAGCCTTCAATAATCAACATTTATTCACCTAAGGATGGAGAGGATGAGAGGGTCCTCAAAGCCTTCAATAATCAACATTGATTCACCTAAGGATGGGAGGGTCCTCCAAGCCTTCAATAATCAACATTTTTTGTTGGTGTGCCTATGGTTTTGGACACCTCGCTAGATACAATTGATCCTTTTGAAGGAAATACTGAAACTGTGCCTGAGATTGATAAAGACAAGGTAAAATATACTGAGGGAGATCCCTCTAAGATTCAAGAGCAAGCAAGTATTTATGACATTGTGAAGGAACTAGAAAGTAGGCTAAAGTGAAATAATAAATAATGACACCTGTTTATTCAACCTTATTGTTTGAAAGTGGAGAGAAAATATTTAGTATAGATATGGAGAGTATGGATGAAGATGAGTTGTTGAAGCTATCTTACATCACATTTACAAAAGATAAGGAACAATCAAAGTAGAGACATATTATTTTGCAATAAATTTAATGATTCATGTGAGTTAGATATTGGTAAAGACTAGGAATAAGGAAGCAAAGATCTTGGAAAGCTCTTTCCAAGATGTGCTTAAGATGGTCTAAATTTTTGGCAAGCAGTTGTATAAATTGTGTTATGTATTCTACATTTTTGTATATATTTTCCATTGATATCAAAGGGGGAGAAGTAAAGATATGAAAAATTTATAGGGGAAAGATAGAGAAGATAAATTAGAATAGTAAATATGTAAAGGAGACAAAGAAGAGTATTGCATATAATTATTCATAGTTTTGGTATTGACACTTAGTCATTTTCACTAAGTGTTTCCATCAATACCAAAGGGAGAGATTGTTGGCAAGTGGCTCATTCAAGAGTGCTCAGGAATGTATTAGGGTTGTCATATATGGCAACACATCAATTATAAATGACCTCTTGGAGTGAAACACAGTTTTGGAGTTAAGGCTTGTAAAAATGACTAAGTCCATAAAGTAGTTTACATGGTTTAGGAGTACACTTTTGGGTAGCGAACATCGCATATGATGAATGAAGACATGAAAGATTAGAGAAACATATTTTTGGGTATGTTAGAACTTCATTTAAGGTCACTTGAGTTTTGGAGTTCAGAGATGAAAGATACACATTTTGGAAGTCATGTGAAGATAGTGATACAACAAGATAAAGCAGTTGAATGGTCGTGATGTTTGAGGGAGTTTAACATGGAGTCCAAACATTCTATGTTGGATTTGAATTGTGTATTACCTATATGTTGGTAGCATATGATTACCAACTTTGTACTTACTTTTTGTATAAATGTTGGTTCCATTTTGTGATGTATTTGGGAGCTGACTCAGTATGTAATAAAGTATACATGTATGGAGAGCTTTTGAGAAGTGAAGAAATGAATGTAGTGGGAATGGATGAATGGATGAATTATGATGTTATAATTAGACACATGGTGATGAGAGATACACCTAGAACTACTTAAGCATAGAAGATGCTTGTTTATGTTCATTTTGATAAAACATTGTAATAGAGACATATTTTTGATTGTATGAGCACTGATCTCTATGTATACCTTTAATAAGGTTTTGTATTCCTTTAACAGGGACATGTATGAATGTAATATTCAGCTCCTAACAGGGCTAGGTCTCCTAACAGGGACATAATACTTTTATTTCATATATGTGGGTACCATCCCCACTAGGGTTTTCCCTTGGTCAGGGTTTCCCCGAGAACAAAATCATGGTGTTATGAGTTGTGTGCTTTATGTTTATGTTCTTTTCATTTTAGAAATTATCTGGTTAAGTTGGAATTTAATAATTTTAAGTTTAAATTGTTGTAGTATTGATTCACCCCCCCCCCTCTTAATATTATTAAATCCTAACACTTCTATCCAACTGAGTTTACATCTACTTCCCTCTTTGATAGTATCAATCATAGGTGCACATACTCCACTAAAATTCTTGATGAAATTTCTATAAAACCTTGAAAGTCCATGAAATATTTTTACCTCACTTGCATTCCTAGGGTTTGGCCAATTGAAAATGACTTCCACTTTGAATGAATCCATCTTCAAGTTTCCTTTTGAGATCACAAAACTAATACATGTTAATTCTTCCTGCAAGAAAATACACATATCCATATTTATCATTAGTTTCCCATTGTGAAATCATTTCAAATCCAGATCCAAGTGTTGCAAGTGTGCTTCTCACATCTTTCTAAATATCAAGATGTCATCTAAGTATACTACCCCAAACTGATTGATCAAAGGTTTGAGAACTTCATTCATGAGGCGCATAAATGTACTTGGTGCATTTGAAAGGCCAAATTGCATGAACAACCACTCATAAAGACCCTCATTGGTCTTTAAATTCATTTTCCACTCATCTCCTTCCCTTATTCTGAGTTGGTGGTAACCACTTTTGAGATCAATCTTTGAACAATACCTTGCACCTCCTAGGCAATACAATAGGTCCTCAATCCTAGGAATTGGGAACTTATATCTGATTGTTATTTTTTTAATAGCCCTAGAGTCAGTACATAACCTCCATGTACCATCCTTTTTAGGGGCCAATACTACAGGAAAAACATAGGGACTTAAACTCTTCCTTAGGAATTCTCTAATAATTTCTGAATTTGTCTTGCAATCTCCCCATTCTAATCACAGGTCATCTTATAGGATACCTTATTGGGAAGAGTGCCTTCTATGATGAGGTCTATGTGGGGATTGATACCTCTGATAGGGTTAAATATTCTGGCATACTTATTGCAATTATACCCTGATACCTATCTAACAAATCTTGGACTTCCTTTGGACCAACCTGCCTTTCTTGGGTCTTGACAATTGGTTTGTCTTTGGGTTTAATCACAAGGGGAAAACAAGGAGTGTATTATTCCTTGATAGTATCCATGAATTCCTTCTCATAAACTAACATCACACAAGTCACAACATGTTCTTCCTTATGATCATTAGGGAGAGGGGTCATAGTATAGTTCACACCATCCTTAGATATAGAATAGATATTTCTTTTTCCACCATGTTGGGAATTTACATCATATTTCTAGGGCCTGTCTAATAGAAGATGGAAGGCATCCATGCCTACTATATCACACAAAAATTTATCCTTATACCAGCTCCTATATGAAATTCTACCCACACTTGTGTATTTATCAAGGTCTGCTACCCCTTATTCAACCAGGACACAATTTTATGGGTAAGAATGGGATATTCTCTAAAAATTTAGTCTGTTTACCATTTCTACTAATGCCAAATTATTAGAAGAGCTAGAATCTACTATGATCTTGTATACCTTTTCATTTACCTTGCAAGTGGTCCTAAACAAACATCTTCTTCAGGGTGGCTTCTTTGTTGCAGATATATTCAAGAGTTTTCTCTTCAACATGAGGCATTCTCCTTGTTCAGGACCTACAAGCCTTGAGGGTGATGCCACACTTTGATTTTATTCTTCATAGGCCAATTGGACTCTTCTATCTCCTCCTTGGTTTCTACACCCTTGTTTCTCCAGGAATGTATGTGTAGGATGGCCAATCTGGTTATAATTATAGCACCTACCAGTGAAGACACCTGGACTCCTTCCTCCAAACCTATCCCTACTATTTGGTCTTCTACCTTTGAAGCTTCCTCTCTGACTTGACTCTCCTTCATGGTCTTGGTGACTTGTTTCTCCTTTTGGTCTAGGATATGGTCCGCTTCCTCCAAAGTTGTTCTTGTCTCTATATTTCCTTCCCACTCTTCCCCTACTTTGTTGTTCTCCTTCCCTTCTTTTTCTCTCTTCTACTTTTAGTGTCATTTGGAAGCACTTATGGAGTGTGTCTTGTGTGAAAATACTTATTTAATCTCATATTTTGTGCTTTAGGACATTGAGATACATGGCCACCTTTTTATTCTCACCTTCATGTTGTCTTTCCCTAAGAGTTAGTTTGTGAAACTCTTCGGTGTAGGCACTTACATCTAATTCTTTATGCCTAATGTTTTGCAACTTCCTATGCATTGGGACCTCATATTCATTAGGAATAAATTTCTTCTTGACTTTTGATACCGGTCTTCTCCACGAAGATATGGGATTCTTTCCTTAATCAATCCTCTCATTTTGTATAAAGATCCACCAGCTAAGAGAAGATCCTTTAAGCTTAGACTTAGCACTCTTCACCCTCTGATTTTCAGGCACATCCTCACACTCAAAGTGATTCTCCAATTTTTCCAACCAATCCATCACTTTGTTAGGGTTCATCTTTCCTATGAAGATAAGGATATCTTCTCTATTGTCCTTCTTTCCAAATCTATTTAGGGAATCTATGAAATGTCTCTGATTTGTAGGAACCTCCTCTCTGTCCTGCCCAGGGTTCTCCTCCCCTTCCCCTCCTTCATATTCAGAGAACACTTCATCTCTCTTACCCTTTCCTTCCAACTTCTTGAACTCCTCTTCCAAGGCCCTATTCTTCTCCTCCATATCTTGGAGTATTCTAAAAATCTATGCATTCATCCCCTTTGGAGGCATTGTCCTAGCCTCTCCTTCACTTTCCTCAGCTGACATATACTACTACTCTTTTCCTAATGAACACTACTACTCTGATACCACTATTATCCAGAGCAGGTAGAAAGCTGGTTATTTACAAGACTAACCACAAGTTCTTCAACCTTCTAGTCTTATCTCCATAACTAGACTACCCTTTCATGAATTTTTAAAGATCTCCTACAAACATGAATTGTGCACATCTCCTTAACACTTTACTGTAGGGAGTGGCCAAGGGTTCTAATAGGCACAAAAAATTTAGTTAGGTTCCTTACAATAATACTAAAAATTCCAATAGATCCCACAAGAAAAATGATCCTTTTAGTCCAAATTTCTCAGTCCCTCTAGTAGTACTAGGAATCACGTTTTCTAGAGATAAATTTTCAAAACCCCTAAAGACCTGTCAAAAGATTTATGTATTTGATTACCCTTTCTAGAGTTACATCTCCCACTGAATACTTGTATTCCAACTCTCTTTCTATATCCCAAGACACCTACTATGATGTGAGACCTAATATGCCTAATTAGGTATAAATTTCAAAACAATTGTTCACTAGTGGACACACAGAACTAAAACCATCACTTGGAAATGTTTTATTACACCCATGGGAACTCAATCCAACACAAAATTTACTCTATGCACTCCCTAAGTTACGGTGTGCACAACTTTGCATTAAACTATGACCAAGCACATGGGGCTTGCATGGTCTAGGGCTTGTTGAAAAAATTGGTAAATTGACTCCTCCCGTTCTCTCTTTTTGGAATCTTCAAGTAACCTACCCCTACTTTCATTTCACGAAGCTCCATTAGGATCCTACTATGTAATTGCAAGTTAAGGTACATCTTTGCTAGGCCCTAATTTAGGGTTTCCTAGACCATTTTGTACAAAGAAGATTGTATCTAACTTAATCCCTCACCAAATTGGAGTAGACCAACTTCATTTGGGATTAAAATCAATCTACAATCTAACCATGAAAGATTCAACAAATTTCCAATCACAACACAATCATATAGTATGGAATGTCAAGATAGTTATCAGGAAAACAAAATTTTATTACTTCAAATATGTCACCAAAATATGCATACATGTAACACCCTTGTTCATTCAAACAATATGAGTATATATAGACCCAATAAAATTTACATAACCATATTTCAAACTCAGAGGATAGTTGGATAATTTGTTTGAATGTTTTGACAACTTTGAAAACATTTTTACATTTCTTGTTGGCTCTTCTTTCTATGACCTTGATTAGGTTCATGAAAGCCTAAAATATATATAAGACACCATAAAACACAAAAATACACATAGATTTACCCCTTTTACCTGGTTTTCCCCCAAGGCTTATCAACAAACCTTGTGTCAACCAATCTCACAATTGGGGTATTTATTAAAATATGATGGTGCAATGGACCCAAAAGACCTAGAAGAATAAAAGGAAATAAAAGGACATCCTATGTACCCCCAAGGAATTTTAAGAGGGTGACCTATGCCAGAGGTTCCCCTACACCAGAAAAACATGTTTGGG
Source organism: Thuja plicata (assembly GCA_018584345.1). Taxonomy (NCBI): domain Eukaryota; kingdom Viridiplantae; phylum Streptophyta; class Pinopsida; order Cupressales; family Cupressaceae; genus Thuja; species Thuja plicata. The sequence goes on along the minus strand of MU225181.1, from coordinate 2,278,874 downwards.
GATGGCACCCACAAATAATTTGCACTCTTTTGAAGTACGCCCAGTTAAGAGCTTAGCCCTGTTAAAAGCTTACAAATGCTTGGTTAAGAGAAAGACCATGCTAGGAGTCACCTATTCAAGGGATTTACCTCTAGACATACTAGGTGCTTTACCCTATTAGGAGTAACCTAGTTAAAGGATATCAAACCCTAATTAAAGAGTCACTTGGCTAAAGGATTTTCAATTCAGACCTATTAAGATCTACTCGGTTAAGAGATTTAGCTTGATGAAGATGTTAGGAATAAACAAGTAAATGATCTATGAAAGTAGCAATATCTTCTAATATAGATCTAGTTCAAGCTCAATCTATGCTTCACATACACAAAATATTCTCTCTTCTCTCGATCACACCTTTGCATACACGATCTACACTTGTACTTTTCATCATTTTACATATTTACACATTATAAGTTCATTAAGGAAATTAACCACCTTAAAAAATGTTTTACAATATTTCCCATTCAATGAACCAACCCTAAAACTTTTTAACAATCTATATCACTCTCTAAAAAATTTAGGTCGACATTCAAATCCATCGCACATCGATTAAACAAGGAAAAGTCAAACCACAAAAGACTTTCCAATGTTCTTGCACAACCTCTAACAAATCTGACCATAATGATCATGAAAATTATAAATAAGAAATCCTTGTCAATCTTCAACATCAAACAATCCCTGGAATAGATAATCATTTACTACAACATGGTGCATCATCACTGGTCAAGGATCTGACTGACTGTTCTAAGAACTTCTTATGATGTTTTACTAAACAACCTTTTGTCAGTTGAAACTTGGTCTTCTGGTCACCAAATCATGACGTGGTCACAAAAAAAACCTCATAAAATATTCAAGATAATATATCCTAAGCCAAAACATCTGAATCCAAACTTATTTGACATAAAAATCAAATCATTCCTTCTTGGCTTCATCATGTTCTTCATATTGTCATGTCAACCTTCAATTAATTATAACTCAAACCATACATATGATAAAGGTGTGCGGTCATAGATATAGCATATAGAGATGTCACTTAGTCTTCCTATATGGGGTATGTGCAGGATCATGGTATACCAAGCTATGGCCTTAAGTGGCAATGAAAAATTAGAAAATCAGGGTTAGTCAACTTGACGTAAAAAGTTGGACATCTTATCAACCTTATGTAAAACATTTGTAAGAATAGAATCTGTAGGAAATTGAATGTAGTTTCTAAAATTCTAGCCCTTTTCTAAAAAAAAATTAATCTAATTGTTGAAAATTTTAGATTTCAATGCAAGAGTATGAAAATTTTAGGAAAAAGATAAAAGGTACGTGTATGTCTAACCACCTTAATCACAATCAAATGATGATATCTTTTCACAAGATTCTAGATATAAGTAGTAGACTCATGCCCGGATGTGACGCATATTTTTGTGTAATTTTTTATCAAATAATTAATTAATTATAAATTTTCTACTACGACTTTTTCAAAATAATAAAACTCTCGTGTCTGACCACCTTAACTAATTCTAAACTTGACAAAAAAATTAATTAATTTTCTTATAGTTGGCGAAGCATAGAATGTGACGCATGTTTTAGATTTCAAAAAGGTTAAACCGTTTGAAACTTATAGTTGTTTTTCAATCAGTCTGTCAATCGGGACTTTAGAGGTAACTCAAATAGAAAATAAGTAATAAATACTTATTGAAATCAAAATTCGACAGCAATTATATTGATGGAAACTTGATAATCTATTTAGGAAACCCTTTTCATTTCATCAATTTCGGGTGAAAAAAAGGTCATTAGCTACACCGTCGAAGTTTGGAGATCAGAGGAAATATGATAAACACATTTTTTGGGTTGACCATCCACGTTTGGCATTGCAAAGCCAAAACCCGAGGCAAATGCCAAGGCTAATCGGATATGAGATAATATCAGATATAAAATATTATCGGATATGAGATACTAAATCGGATATGAGATATTAAATCTGATATGAGATAATATCAGATATGAGATATTATCAGATATCGGATATCTCCCGCTAAAATTTCACTTTCCATTTGAAATTTCAACATTTTCAGTATTGATTTTAGTTTTTTAGTTTTTTATAGATTTCATATTTTATAATATTAATATTATACAAATACTAAATGATAATAGCATTAGTATTAAATTATTATTATTTATATTAGTATTGTATAATAGTAGTATTATATTATATTAATATTAGTATTATATTTAGTAATATTTGTGTTAATATATTATTATTATTATTCATATTAGTATTATATTATATATATATATATATTTCATTTTATTATATAAATTAGTATTATATTACTATTGTATAATAGTATAATATTAGTATTATATTTACTATTATTTATATTATAATAATAATACCTAGGAGAGAGAGAGAGAGAGAGAGAGAGAGAGATTCTTAGGGGATGTAAGATGTCTTAGGGGGTTGTAGGACCCAGTAATGACTCCTATGACTCCTTATGAACCCTTACAACCTCTTCAGAAGCCTAAGAGTACATCTTAGGGGTCGTAAGGTGTCTTAAGGGGTCCTAGGACCCATTAATGGGTCCTACGACCTATGAATGGGTCCTACAAGCCCTTATAACACCTTACGACCCATTAGGAAGCCTAAGAGTACATCTTAGTGGTTGTAAGGTGTTTTAAGGGGTCCTAGGACCTATTAATGGGTCCTACTACCCCTTATGACACCTTACAAACCATTAGAAAGCTTAAGTGTATATCTTAGGGCTTGTAAGGTGTCTTAAGGGGTCCTAGCATCCATTAATGACTCCTACGAACCCTTATGACACCTTACAACCCATTAGAAAGCCTAAGAGTACATCTTAGGGATTGTAAGGGGTCTTATGGTGTCCTAAGACACTGTAATATGTCCTATGACCCCTTGAGATCCATTAACATGTACTAGTAACCCTAATATGTATTCTTAGGGTTCCTAAGGGGTCATAAGGTGTCTTAAGGGGTCCTAGGACCCATTAATGGGTGCTACGACCCCTTATGATACCTTATGACACTTTAGAAATCCTAAGATTACTTATTATGGGTCATAAGGTATCTTAAGGGGTCTTAACATCCATTAATGACTCTTAAGACAGAGTAATATGTCCTATGACCCATTGAGACCCATTAATGTGTACTAGGAACCCTAAGATGTATTATTAGGGTTCCTAAGGGGTCGAAAGGTGTCTTAAGGGGTTCTAGGACCCATTAATGGGTCCTACAACACCTTATGACACCTTATGACCCATTAGGAAGCCTAAGAGTACATCTTCGGGGCTATAAGGTGTCTTAAGGGGTTGTAGGACCCATGAATGAATCCTACAACTCCTTATGAACCCTTACAACCCCTTAAGAATCATAAGAGTACATCTTAGGGGTTGTAAGGTGTTTTAACAGGTCATAGCACCCATTAATGGGTCCTACGACCCCTTATGACACCTTACAACCCACTAGGAAGCATAAGATTACATCTCAGACATTGTAAGGTGTCTTAGGACTAATTATTGGCTCCTACGACCCATTCTAACATGTTATAACCCATTAAGAAGCCTAATATTACATCTTAGGGGTCGTAAGGTCTCTTAAGGGGTCCTACGACCCCTTATGAAACCTTATGACCCATTAGAAAGCCTAAGAGTATATCTTAGGGGTCATAATGTTTCTTAAGGGGTCCTAGGATCCATTAATGGTCCTACAACCCCTTATGACACCTTACGACCCATTATAAAGCCAAAGAGTACATCATAGGGGTTGTAAGGTGTCTTAAGAGGTCCTAGCATTCATTAATGGCTCCTAAAAACCATTATCACACCTTACGACCCATTAGGAAACCTAAGAGTACATCTTAGGGGTTTCAAGGGGTCTTATGGTGTGTTAAACCACAATAATATGTCCTATGACCCCTTGAGAACCATTAATGTGTACAAGGAACCCTAAGATGTATTCTTAGGGTTCCAAAGGGGTTATAATGTGTCTTAAGGGGTCCTAGGACCCATAAATGGTCCTACACGCACTTATGACACCTTATGACCCATTAGGAAGCCTAAAAGTACATCTTAGGGGTCGTAAGGTGTCTTAAGGGGTTGTAGGACCCATTAATGGGTTCTATGACCCCTTATGACACCTTACAACCCATTAGAAAGCCTAAGAGTACATCTTAGGGGTCTTAAGGTGTCTTAAGGAATCCTAGGACCCATTAATGGGTCATATGAACCCTTATGACAACTTACAACCCTAGAGAGAGAGAGAGAGGGATATAAGGTGTCTTAGGGGGTCGTAGAACCCATTAATGACTCCTTTGACTCCTTATGAACCCTTACAACCCCTTCGGAAGCCTAAGAGTACATCTTAGGGGTTGTAAGGTGTCTTAAGAGGTCCTAGGACCCATTAATGGGTCCTACAACTTTTGAATGGGTCCTACAACCCCTTTTAGCTCCTTACAACCCATTAGGAAGCTTAAGAGTACATCTTAGTGGTCCTAATGTGTCTTAAGGGGTCCTAGGACCCATTAATGGGTCCTACTACCCCTTATGACACCTTACAAACCATTAGAAAGCTTAAGCATACATCTTAGGGGTCGTAAGGTGTCTTAAGGGGTCCTAGCATCCATTAATGGCTCCTATGAACCCTTATGAGACCTTACGACCCATTAGGAAGCCTAAGAGTACATATTAGGGGTCATAAGGGATCGTATTATGTCCTAAGACACTATAATATGTCCTATGACCCCTTGAGATCTATTAAAGTGTACTAATAACCCTAAGATGTATTCTTAGGGTTCCTAAGGGGTTGTAAGGTGTCTTAAGGGCTCCTAGGACCCATAAATGGGTCCTATGACCCCTTATGACACCTTACGACCAATTATAAAGCCTAAGATTACTTATTAGGGGTCATAAGGTATCTTAAGGGGTCTTCACATCCATTAATGGCTCCTAAGATAGAGTAATATGTCCTATGACATATTGAGACCCATTAATGTGTACTAGGAATTCCAAGATGTATTCTTAGGGTTCCTAAGGGGTCGTAAGGTGTCTTAATGGGTCCTAGGACACCTTATGACACCTTACGACCCATTATGAAGCCTAAGAGTACATCTTCAGGGTTGTAAGGTGTCTTAAGGGGTTGTAGGACCTATTAATGACTCCTACGACTCCTTATGAACCCTTACAACCCCTTAGGAATCCTAAGAGTATATATTAGGGGTTGTAAGGTGTTTTCACAAGTCGTAAGACCCATTAATGGGTACAGCCCATTAGGAAGCCTAAGAGTACATCTTAGGGGTCGTAAGGTGTCTTAGGACAAATTATTGGATCCTACAACCCCTTATGACACGTTATGACCCACTAGGAAGACTAAGAGTAGATCTTAGGGGTCGTAAGGTCTCTTAAGGGAGCCTACGACCCCTTATGACACCTTATGACCCATTAGAAAGCCTAAGAGTACATCTTAGGGGCCGTAATGTTTCTTATGGGGTCCTAGGACCCTCTAATGGTCCTACGAAACCCTTATGACACCTTACAACCCATGATGAGGCCTAAGAGTACATCATAGGGGTCGTAAGGTGTCTTAAGGGGTCCTAGCATTCATTAGTGGCTCCTACAAACCCTTATGACACCTTACAACCCATTAGGAAGCCTAAGAATAAATCTTAAGGGTTTTAAGGGGTCTTATGGTGTGCTAAGACACAATAATATGTCCTATGACCCCTTGAGAACCATTAATGTGTACTAGGAATGCTAAGATCTATTCATAGGATTACTAAGGGGTCATAAGGTGCCTTAAGGGGTCTGAGGACCCATAAATGGTCCTACAAGTCCTTATGACACCTTATGACCCATTAGGAAGCCTAAAAGTACATCTTAGGGGTCATAACGTGTCTTGAGGGGTCGTAGGACCATTAATGGGTCCTACGACCCCTTATGACACCTTACAACCCATTAGAAAGCCTAAGAGTATATCTTAGGGGTCTTAAGGTGTCTTAAGGAATCCTAGGAGCCATTAATGGGTCCTACAAACCCTTATGACACCTTACGACCCTAGAGAGAGAGAGAGAGTACATCTTAGGGTACATAAGGTGTCTAAGGGGGTTGTAGGACCCATTAATGACTCCCTTAACTCCTTGTGAACCCTTACAACCCCTTCGGAGGCCTAAGAGTACATCTTAGGGGTTTTAAGGTGTCTTAAGAGGTCCTAGGACCCATTGATGGGTCCTACAACCCCTTTTAACTCCTTACGACCCATTAGGAAGCCTAAGAGTAAATCTTAGTGGTCCTAAGGTGTCTTAAGGGGTCCTAGGACCCATTAATGGGTCCTACTACCCCTTATGACACCTTACAAACCATTAGAAATCTTAAGCATACATCTTAGGGGTCGTAAGGTGTCTTAAGGGGTCCTAGCATCCTTTAATGGCTCCTACGAACCCTTATGACACCTTACAACCCATTAGGAAGCCTAAGAGTACATCTTAGCGGTCGTAAGGGGTCTTATGGTGTCCTAAGATACTGTAATATGTCCTATGACCTCTTGAGATCCATTAAAGTGTACTAGTAACCCTAAGATGTATTCTTAGGATTCCTAAGGGGTTGTAAGGTGTCTTAAGGGGTCGTAGGACCCCTTAATGGGTCCTAGGACCCCTTATGACACCTTATGACCCATTAGAAAGTCTAAGATTACTTATTAGGGGTCATAAGGTATCTTAAGGGGTCTTAACATCCATTAATGGATCCTAAGACAGAGTAATATGTCCTATGACCTATTGAGACCCATTAATATGAACTATGAATCCTAAGATGTATTCTTAGGGTTCCTAAGGGGTCATAAGGTGTCTTAAAGGATCCTATGACACCTTATGACCCATTAGGAATCCTAAGAGTACATCTTCGGGGCTGTAAGGTGTCTTAAGGGGTTGTAGGACCCATTAATGACTCCTACAACTCCTTACGAACCCTTACAACCCCTTAGGATGCCTAAGAGTACATATTAGGGGTCATAAGGTGTTTTAATAGGTCATAGGACCCATTAATGGGTCCTACGACCCCTTATGACACCTTACGACCCATTAGGAAGCCTAAGAGTACATCTTAGGGGTCCTAAGGTGTCTTAGGACTAATTATTGGATCCTATGACCCCTTATGACATGTTACGACCCATTAGGAAGACTAAGAGTACATCTTAGGGGTCATAAGGTCTCTTAAGGGGTTCTACGACCCCTTATGACACCTTATGACCCATTAGAAAGCCTAAGAGTACATCTTAGGGGTCGTAATGTTTCTTAAGGGGTCCTAGGACCCTCTAATGGTCCTATGACCCCTTATGACACCTTACGAC
>MU225181.1:2218118-2267126 GCA_018584345.1 Thuja plicata | reverse complement strand
ATTAATATTATAAAAAATGATATCTATAACAATAATTAAAAACTAAAAAAAAAATTGAAAATAACATGGAATGAAAAAGTTTGAAATTGCAAATGTTGAAATTTTAAATGGAAAGCAAAATTTTGGCGGCAAAAATCTGATATCCAATTTGAAGATATGATATCTGATTTAAAATTTGATATTCTATTTCAAATCTAATATCCAATTTTAAATCTGATATCTGATTAGGCTTGTGCATTGGCTTTTGGTTTGGCCATGTGTACTGACACCCAAGCCTACTAAAAACTCAACATGCTTTTTAGCGCATTTTTGGATGAGTGAAAGGAGGATTTTTTTCAAATCGCCACTTTTTGGCATACCATGATCCTGCACATGCCCTATGATCACACAAATCAACTCTCACCATAGCTCTAGATTCAACTTCTTGAACATACATCAGTATAATAAGTACATTGTCAACCAGCAAACATTAAGTTGACATCAATGAAAACATCATAACTAATTAACCTATCATCATATTTGCATTAAACACATACTCAACTTAACTCTGCATTAGTTATGCCAACATATTTAATGGGTCCTAGGACATATTAATGTCCTAGGATCTCCTAAGACCCCTTAGGACCCATTACTATAAAATAGTGTATGGTAAGGGGTCTTAAGGCATCTTAAGGGGTCCTATGACACATTAATGTGTCCTAGAACCCATTAGGACCATTCAAGACCCCTAATATGTATGGTAAGGTTTTGTAAGGTGTCCTAAGGGGTCATAAGGGGTCCTAGGAACCCTTATGACCCCTCACTCTACATATTAGGGGTCATAAGGGTTGTTAAAGGGTCCTACGATACATTAATGTGTCCTAGGATCCCTTAGACCCATTAGAACCCCTTTCCATGCACTAAATAATGGAAAGGGTTCCTAGAAGGGGTCGTAAGGAGTATTAAGGGGTCCATAGACACATTAATGTATCCTAGGACCCTTTTATGACCCCTTACAATCATTTAGGACCCCTAAGATATATAGTAAGGGGTCATAAGGGGTCATAAAGGGACCTAGGACACATTAATGTGTCCTATGAGCCCTTATGAACCTTGAAGACCCCTCTCTACATATTAGGGGTTGTAAGGGTTGTTAAGGGGTCCAAGGATACATTAATGTATCCTAGGGCCCCTTAGATATCTTACGATCCCTTAGAACCCATTACTGTACACTAATGAATGATAAGGGGTCCTAACAGATTGTAAGTAGTCTTAAGAGTCCTAGGACACATAAACGTATCGTGGAAAGCCTTAGGACCCTTTACAATACCTAAGATGTATGGTACAGTGTCCTAAGGTATACTAAGGGGTCATAAGGGGTCCTAGGACATATTAATGTGTCTTAGGACTCCTTATGACTCCTTAGGATCATTTAAGACCAATCTCTCTACATCTTAGGGGTTATAAGGGTTGTTAAGGGGTCTAAAGGGGTCTTAAGACACATTAATGCATCTTAGGACCTCGTTTGACCCATTATGACTCCTAAGATGTATGGTAAGGTGTTCTAAGGGGTCATAGGACACATTAATGTGACTAAGGAAGGCTTATGACCCATTATGACCTCTAACCCATTATGACCCCTTAAGACCCTTTACAACCCCTAAGATGTATGGTAAGGGGTCCTAAGGTGTCCTAAGGGGTCATAAGGGGTATGAGTACACATTAATATGTCCTATGACCCCTTATAACCCCTTAGGACAATTAAATAATCCTCTCTCTACATCTTAGGGGTCGTAAGAGTTGTTTATGGGTCCTAGGACACATTAACCCTTAGACCCCTTAATACCCCTTACCATACACTAGTGAATGGTAAGGGTTCGTAAGTGGTCTTAAGGGGTCCTAAGACACATTAACGTGTCCTAGAACCCCTTATGACCCCTAAGATGTATGGTAAGGGTCCCTAAGGTGTTCTAAGGGGTCATATGGAGTCCTACGACACATTAATGTGTCTTAGGACTAGTTATGACCCCTTAGGACCCTTGACATTATGACCCCTAAGATATAGGTCTCTCTCTCTCAACATTGTTAAACATACATTTTAATTACCAAGCTAATCATACCATAAACAATATAGTGATAAGTTCTCTTCAAACGATCGTGCACAAGTCAAGGGCTTAAAGTTACAAGCAATAGCCCATTGGGAATCATGTTGAAGACAATGTGTTGATTCCTAGACTTTGGCTGTCTGAAATTTCCTAAAAACCCTACAAATATAGAATCTTTATGTTAACTCCAATGAAGCTAAAACCACTCTCAAACATCTTAAAAGTATATACTTAAATGTTACATTTTATGTATGGTCATAGTGCTAAAATTAACCTATCAGGGCCTATTGGATTTTTATTGCCACATTTGGGTTGCAAGTTTTTATTCATTTAAGAACTTTACATGGAGCGTACACCCTATGGCCTTGATTTCTTGAGCCTAAGTCTTGGTCATTCCAATCCATAGGGTGTGTGCCCTATAAGGCGTACACCCTATTAATTTTGGGGGACCAAAAAAAAATTGGCACCTTTTTGGTCCCCCATCTTCGTACATATACCATGTCTCTCATAGAAAAGATGTTAGATTTGGAGGTTAGAGAATTCATTGAATCTAGTATAATTTCAGATATAAATATTGATAAATTGAGAGATCCTAATAAATAAAATCAACCTTTGGGAATTTGGCAATTTACAGTAGGATTCTTAAAGATAGACTATGGTTCAACTTTAAATAAGAAGAAAGGAAGGAAGTCTTCTTCTCAACTTAGAAAATTGTATGGAGAGGACCTTGATCAGATGAAAATCACTTGTTTCTATAACAATGGTAAGATGAAGAATATTTCAAATAAATCTTGATGATCTATTGGTTGATTCGGGTAGATGTAGATAAGTCTGATATATTTGCATGGGTTAACATTTTATCCTTAAAAAGCATGAATAAATTAGTGGAAGTGTGCCAATATTTAGTATTTTGTCATTCCGTTTTGAAGTTGCGTGAAAGATCTTAATAGCGGGAAGGTCAATTTCAAAATATTAAATTTAAATCATAGTTGACCATTGCCTCATCATTCTGTAGACAATGATGATTTTTCACAAAAATTTGTAGTGGTTTATAGTCAATGATGAATTATTAGAAAAATGTCAAAGATGGTTTGCAAGATTGTTTATGGTTTGGATCATTTATTGCTCATTAGAAAGGCCTAGAGGAATTGAGGTTGGATGAGTTATCACTTGTTGATGAAAAGGATTAAATAATAATTAACAACTTCATGAAATACTTTAGAGCTCACGTGTCTTTGATCAAATTAATCAATACAAAGTCATCTTTTAACTTGCAAAGATCAAATTTTTGACATCTCACACATGTCGCACAACAAGGAGCTATATTCATAATGACACCCCTTTAGATTGAGTTTTATGCTTGTACATAAATCTATTGTAGGTTATATTATTTTTTCAAAAGGAGGATGCAGAGAGTGACTGGGCCTTAGATATGTAGTCATCTATCTACTTCAAACTTTTGAAAAGTCATAGGTAGATGGCCTTTCTGGGTGAAGTCACTCAAGAAAGATGGAGTAGACTTATGAATGACATTGACAATTTATCATTGAGGGAAGTAAAAATTATTTTAGGGAACTATTTTATGGAGATTGATCATACATTTAGAGTAAATAGTGATATCCTATTTGCCTTTATATCCATCTTGCTAGTTATGATAATATCTAAGCCAGATGCTATGCAATTATGTCAATGACTTTTCAAGAAGAATATATTAAGTAATATGGACAGAGCCATTTAAAATGTGGATCACAATTTGATGATTCTATATCTTGTGGATTTTGACAAAGAGGATGGCTCTATTCAACCACCTAAAGAAGAAATCATAAAAAGACTGATTCTAACAATGAGGGACAAGATGGCTTTTGAGGCATGGAAACCTACTATAAAAATAAACATTATATTTCTTCAAAAATAGTTAGGGAAAAAGGAAGCTTCTCTGATTGACTAGAGGAAACATTACCTGATAAAAGAAGGGTATGTTCCTTTTGAAGAGGAAGCTCAAGAATATGAAATTCAACCTGAATGCCAGAGTCTAATGAGGGAAAGAAATGGGAAAAGTGCAAAGGTGTTGAATCACGAAAGTGGAAAAGTAATTAATGAATGACTTCTTCAAATGATATAGAAGATACCTCAGGTTCCTCATCCCATAGTGATGCTTGTTTCTTTGTTGATAGTAGTTTATTTGAAATGAGAAGAAAGAGGAAAGGAGGTGGCAACATGTCCAGGACTTCTACAATGAACTAGAGGGGTAAGAAGATCCTCCTTCAAGGCATTAGAACTTTATTTGTTCGGTCCCGGTAAGAAAAAAATTGGTTTCTTTGGTATTCCCCATGTTTTAGGAGCTAAATTTGGTAGGAATGTTTGGATATATTTATAGAATTAGCTCATTTTTAATCATAAACTGCTTAAGGGATATTTTTCTTTCATTGTTAGATTGGTGATCCCATGTTGTTAGGGGAGTAGACTACGGTGTTTTTTTTGCAAAAAATTTAGTTTTTCAATTTTCTTAGAGGATATATTTTAGGATGGTATGGACCTCTTAAAGGCTATACTATGGTATTATGTGGTTTTAGGATGGTATATGTAGATCTTTATTTAATTTCTTTTAATATTTCAGTAATACAAATTTTGACTTCGGTCTTTTATCGGTTAAAAAAAAGAAATGACTTAAAGAAAAAGAAGCTTGATTTTGGCTTAAATCCTAATAAATGACAGAAAGTAAAAACCCTAATTTTCCACTAGAATATCATTTATTTTCCAAAAAATTTAGCAACTTCAAAAATTAAAAAATAAAACCAAAACCGGGCATGCTCAGAATGGGGACATTTCATTTCTATTTTCTGAGAAGTTTATGAAACTATACAACCATGAAAAATATACCAAGTGTTCTCTTTCCTTCCTTAAATTATTTTTTAGAGTTCCTTTTGTCTACATTACGATGTTAATGGAAAGATTGAGCCATATATCTTGTCTCTATATGCTACAAGTTTTCCCTACGTTTCCACTAACATATCATTGATTTGGAAAAAAACTTAGTACGAGAGAGGCGCCAGAATGTGCACACCCTAATATCGGGGGTTTATGTGGACCCCATAAACCATTTTATTATTTCCACCTCATTTGGCCTATTTAGAAACCCAAAATCAAAATTTGAGCCCATTTGGAAATGCCTAGCCACGTGTTGTGACACCATTGGCGCAAGATAGGAAAAACTTTCCATTTTGAACCATTGACCGGGACGTGTGTGGTCACCAATGAAATTGTAATAGTTTAGCCTTAGGTATAATTTATGATGAATGTGTTGCATGTCACCACCACACCACCCTAACCATCAATACTTCCCACGACCACCTTATGTTGCAACATGAAGCTGCATTTACTACGCATCAAGTCACCTTAATTTCCATCAATGGAACTAAATTTCTCATTGTAATTCCACTCAATACACCTTCTTCTTTGCAGATCAAGACACTTAACATTCCTTTTATTCCTTCCTATTCTAGAGTCGTCCATTAGTGTGGAGCCAAAACGTGCTAAGTAGAGAACCTTGAAACACAAAATGCCACGATTATCTGCTTGTGAATGGACCACCTTTCGCTTTGAATTTTCAAGTTATTGCATGGTTTTTTTACATTTTTACATTTTGTTATTTCTATTTTTTTTTTCCAGTTTCCTCTCACTACAAATGAATTCTTTCCTTTTTATCTACTTGTTGTTCTAGTTGTAAGCCAAACTGTCATATTTCATCGTGATACTCAAGATTTTGAGGTGAAGGAGGTAGACGATGATGAGCTATGGGAGGAGATATGGAAGTGCATATACCATTTGGTCTTTAATGGAGGTGGGGATAACTCTCCTCACTAAAGCCACCTCTTTCCATTAGGCCCATTAAAATCTGTGTTGTTCTAATTTCTTTGCTTGTTCCACTAACATGTACCTCCACTGCATGTTGTTTTGCATGTCTTCATTTTTAAATGATAATTGTGTGTTTCTTTGTGTTTTTAACATGATATACACTGTTCATTAACACTATTAAAATCAAGAGAATCAAAATCTTGTTTTCTAGTGTCAGTGGCATGTTTATAGTGAAGGAAAATATTTTTTTTGTTGTCAAGAATCCCTATTCATTTTCGACGTCCTACTATGCATATCTATTTTTTTCTATTCATTTTTTATAATTTTTGTTGGTTTGGATAACAAAAATGATGGGTTTTAAGGGTTTATTAATATTTATTCTTGATGAGATAGCAATGAATGTAAATGGGTTGCATAAATATTGGGGTTTAAGGGTTTCTTAAGCTATCTTCTACATAGTTTAATGAGATTTGTAAATGTGTTGTTATCTTCTTTCATGTTCTCTATCATAGGTGTTCCATGTTTACTACTTCTAGATTTAGTTATGGCTTTCAACTTAGTTATGTTTCATTGATTTTCTATGGAAAAGGAATTTTCAGTCTAACTAGTTTCATGAGTTTTTTGGCAAATTGGGTTGTACAGGTTTTTATATTTTGTAATAACTAGTTTTTTTGGGCTTGTTTTTGCCTCCTCCCATGTCAAAGTTACTGTTAAGGGTTTTAAAATTCAATTCCAGTGTTGGGGGGTTTCAATTTGATTTTTATTGCATTCTAACATCTTATAATTTTTTTGGTTCTAGCTTCTCAAATTCTACTTTCAAGGATTTGCATTTTCATTTCCACTATTACAGATTAAGACATTCAAAAGTAGTCTTTTTTTTGGAATCAATTTCATGATTAAGGGATATAAATAACATTTTGAGGTTTTTGTTGTAGGGTTTCAATTTTACTGTTAAATATTTTCATTTTCACTTACAATGTTGGGGATTGAGGGTTTAATCAAATATTTTCTTAATGGTTTCAATGCCATTATTAATGCTTGTCAAAATATATTCATTTTCTAAGTTTTGGGTTGTCAATTTTATTGTGAAGGGTTTTAAATTATAGGGAGGAGGGGTTTCATTTTACTATTAAGGGTTTTAGGTAGACATACTTACATTGAGGAAGGATTTGATACATGTCAATTATTTTCAATTTCAATTTCAATTAGACTGGTTGTGATTCATGGTCAAAAATTTTCGGGGACCAACTAGGTGAGGTGGGGTATCTGGTCTATACTCTTGTCACATAATTTTCTAGGTGTACACATGAAAAGGAAGTGTGGGAAAGGAACTAGTATGAATTTAATGTATACCTTGGTAAAAATCCACAATGGTATTTGGTCAGTAACTACTCTTTGAAGAATTTTTTGGTGTGAAAAAGTTTATGAACACTCTCTTAGTTGTAGACCATAGTTTTCTAGAAAAAAATGTTTGATATAGTTGATCTACTATGACTCTAGAATGACCTTGAGTATGTAAGAATAGAAAAAGGTTTGGTTGGTAGCAGATGGTCATCACAAGGATATGGAGCATGAAATAATCTGTAAATTAGATGAGATCGACTTGCAATCCATTCTTGTTGTGCTCGAATTGACAGAAATAGGATATCCACAAGGCATTTTGTGTGGGGAATGGGTCTCTAGGGTAAGGTGGAGGATGTTTCATGGATATAATCTAGGATATCTTCATCTACATCATTTGGAGGATAGGTTTCTATTAGATGTAGACTAGTCAGTTTCCTATGGGCCTTCAAGTAGTTGTCTCTATCATATGCATATTTCTTCACATTCTAGTAGAGTTGTCCTATGTTACTAGTATCATCACTTAGTTGTGTCCAAGTTCGTTGTCTAGATTATATCAGGGTAAGTTTTTCGATGTCATTTTTCATAGGTCAAGTGGAAATTCAATAAACATGAAGGAACAAATACAAGTAACACAAAGTGATATATGTGAACATGAAGGAAATAGTAAGCACAAAAAAGGTTAGATAAGATGGATAAGTCATAATGTATTGAACATGAATGCAAATATAGAAGTACTATACAAATTGAATACAAAAAATGATAGATACATTAGAAACAGAATACAAATGGAGTTTTAATTTGGAATAGCAAAGGAGAATTCAGAAAGTATATAATAGTGAAAGTTGAAAGCAAAATGAGTTAAGCTGCAAGGGTATACAAAGCCGTGAGGAATTTAGAAAGTACATAATAGTGAAAGATGAAATTGTGAAGATGTTAAACTGCAAGGGTATACAAAAATGTAACTGAAATGAACATTAAGGGAAAAGTAGAAATAAGGGTCTACAAAACTGTAAGTGAAATGAACATGAAGGAAGTGGCAGATAGAAGTTTTGAACAAAAATGACAATATAGGAAAAAAAAAACATAGCACTAATGAACACTTAAATACCTAGAAAATTTATCTTCAACTATTTGCTCCCTGATTTCTTTTTTCTCTTTTAGATAAGTGTAACGAAAATGATCATGTAGGAAATGTATAAGTAAGGGTGTAGAAAATAGCAAGTGGAAAGTAGCAAAGGCCATAAATAATGGTATACAAATCTTGATGCAAAATGAACATGATCGTAACAGCAGAAAGGATTGAAATGTGGATGTGTAAAAAACTGTAAGTGAAAAAAATAGTAGAAAGGATAGAATGATGGATACTTACAAAACTATAACTGAAAACAAGAATGAAACAACAGAAACAACCAAAAAAATGTGACGATGTGTGAAACCAATAAGGGTTTGGAAATGAAAAGAATATGAAGGAAATAGTAGAATGGATAGATACATGCAAATGAATTCAACATCAAAGGAAACATAAAAATAATATTAACCATTATTAAACATGTACATACCTGGATAAATAGCTTCAATTCTTGTTGAACTACGCTCTGCTTTCTTTATGTTATCCGTTGGGTGTTGAATGGGATGAATGAGATTTCTGAAGTCTACTTGTCTTTACTTTGAGCACTCTTACAATTTTGAAGTTTGAATTTCAAGCTTTACTTGCAAGAATTCATCTAATGACTACTTTCATTTAAGATTTGATGGGTCTTTAATAGTTATTGGTGACCTTACATAAGTTATTTTTGAATTTGTAGGCATTTTATTCTTGAAGTGACCACATCTTGTGCACTTAAGGAGGAATGGTGATACATTTTGGATGGATTGAGGGGACAGGGTCTTATCTAAGTGTTAAAGGGTTGTAACCTATACGTAGGCAGTACATGTCTGAGTAGTAGAATTAAGGTTGAAACTGTCAACATGTCTTGGTTCAATGTTTGTCCATGGAACATTGGGTTGATTGTACCATGTACCGTGCTTGAGGCAGTCGGCCTCTTTTTAGGGTTAAATTTTGACATATAAGTGATTAGACAAGTATGTAACGGAGGCATAGAAGTTTTCCTTTTTGTAATGAGTAGCCCACTTTAACTCGCTTCAAAACCTGTCAGTGTGAATGACAAGTTTCTTGTCTAACAGGAAGGGAGCCAATTTTTTATTTTTTTCATATATAAAAAAGCATAGTTTATCCTAATATGGTGTTTTTAAAATTGTATTACGTCGTGGTTATTTTATTGTTGACTTTTCAAAACCACGTGGACATGTAATGACGTCTGACACAATTACGTGTGGGCCCCTATCATCTCCACTAACATCGCATGTTTAGGACCCTATGCACTTATTGGCTCCTGTCCCCTACCTTCAAAAATAAAAATAAAACATATTCTTCTTTAACAACTCTAAATGAAATTTACATTAGTTTAAGCTTCTTTACTTGGCTCAACTAGAAAAGAAGGAATTTAATATATATCGGATTAAATCTTACATATAATAGAAATAAATAATACTAAGACTATACTTAGTGTATTCCACTGCAAAGAAATGATGCTTCCAGTTCCAAATTGAAAGGAACCTGCAAAGAAAAATCCAGTAATATGATAAAGACATCCCATGACAATATATAATCAATTAAGACCCAAACAAAGTCTTTTTATTTTAATATTTAGATTCAAATAATGTTATATAAATAATAAAAAAACTAGCTTGATAATAAAATTTAATTGTATTTGTGTAAACTATCAATATATGCTTTATGGTTATGATTTTGACATCTCTTATATATTATAATTAAAATATCTTTATATTTTTCCAAACATACTTATGCATTTTTATTTATTTTTATCTTTTCATATTTTCTTAATGCATTTATCTATATATTAAATTTTCAGACAAAAATAATTAAATTAAAATTTTATGGAAAACACTTTTATTTAAAGGACTATATATCTCAATCCTACATACTTCCCTATTAATATTAACTAAAGCTAAAATTTAATTTAATTTATAATACCTATAAATGATGATCTCTCAAAGATTTGGAAAACCTTTTAAATGTCATGTCTCCTTTATGTGTATGTTTCTCAATTCTACTAGCTACCATGATTCAATTATCTTCTTTCCATTTAACATTGAAGAATTATAATGAGTTTAATTTTAATTATTTAAAAAATTCTAATAAACCTGTACATAATAAAATATTGATTTATATAAGTGAATCCTCACACTTAAAATATCACTCCTAAACTTTCTAAACCTAAATAAATTATTAGTGAAACTAATTGTTAAAATCTTACATAGAATATCTATACTAAATACTTTCAGCCTTGGAATTTTTAATTAAATAAACTCATCAAAAATTTAAGCTCTTTTAAACTTTTAAAACATGGAAATAAATAAAAATGGTAGTGCTTAAACAATGAAGGCAATTTTTTTATTTCCATAATATAGCTGCTAACATGTCTCCTGTCGCTACCGCTACCGATGCCATTAGGGTTTATGCTACCACCGCTGCCCTTGTCGATGGAGAGTCCTCTATAGATCATCAGACGCCCCTTCACTCCAACGGTCATTTTTCTGGTGGTCTAGATGCATTTCTTGTTGCATCTGAGTCTCCAGCCATAGCCTCTCTCGTTCCTTTTGTTGTTCTGGGTACTCCAGCTGGGAAGGCGAATGCTACTACCTTGCTAGCTTTAGGGGTCTCAACCTCTGCAACTGTGTGTAAGGGCGGCATTAAGGTTCCTCGTGTGGTTTTTGCGGATCCCTCCTCTTCCGCTAGGGATATTGTTGTGTCAAAGTTGGGGGCCGATTATGGGCATGTTCCTGTCTCTAATCTGATATCTATTGTGGTTGATCCAGAAGTGGAGGAGGAAATAGATCACAACATCTCTATTTTTTCTTCCCATGCCTTGATTTGCATGTTCAGAGGTTTTTGTCCTAGTCTCCCGAAGCTTCATGAGTGGATCTCTAATCACTGGGAGCCTATTCTTGTAGACACGATGCATATTTATCTCTTGGCTA
The DNA here is from genome assembly GCA_018584345.1 of Thuja plicata. Lineage (NCBI taxonomy): Eukaryota > Viridiplantae > Streptophyta > Pinopsida > Cupressales > Cupressaceae > Thuja > Thuja plicata. The sequence goes on along the minus strand of MU225181.1, from coordinate 2,255,781 downwards.
AGGGTTATTTTATAGAAAATTTTGAAGATGCTTCAGGCTGAAATAATCTGTTGTGCAATAAATTTTTCAGCTGGGAGGAACAATTTATGCTCATGGTTAAGCCTTGGAATATTGATTTTAACCCTATCTCAGACTCTTTCATCAGGTCTCCTATTTGCGTTCGTCTTCCTAATCTTCCACTGCATTTATGGATTGATTCTTTGTTTGAGGATATTGGTAATGCTCTTGGGGAATGTTTATTGGTGGATGGTGATTCCTCTGACATCCTCCACTCTACTTATGCTCACATTCTTGTGGATATTGATCCTTCTAAGGGTCTTCATGTGGAGATAGTGATCAAATCCTCTAAAGGAAGATGGATTCAGACCTTGGATTATGAAGGGATTCTCTTTAGATGCAGAAGGTGTTTTAAAACTGGGCATATGGATGCTTAATTTGGATTGGGTAAAAATAAAACTACTGCATCCTGGTGGAATGACGCTTTTGTGCAACACTATTTGGTGGAAAAGAAGCCCATTTCGCCAAAATGTTCCTCCCAGGTGGCAGTGTAGGTCCTCCTTCATCCTTCTGGTTTGGATGCATCTCCTATCTGTTCTCCTTTGAAAGCCTCCCCAATTGATCTATCACCTAGTTTGAAGGGGGTTGTAGCGTCTTTGGCCTCCCCTGGTGGTGTGGGGGTGGTGGAGGCTACTATTTCAGTGGATACTTCTGTTGTAGGTTCTACTAGAATTTTGGCTATCTCTGCTGGTAACCATGTTCACTCTGGTTTGGTTGATGATCCTTTGCATTGGCAGGATGAGGTAGCTAGAGTTGAAGAGGGTTGGATTACTGTTAAAGGAAAAAAAAACATAAGATGTCCTCCTCCTCTTTTGATATGACTTCAACTTGGGTTTGCATGAAGGTTGTTTCATGCATTGTTTCATCTAGGTTGTGGGTGCGTGTTGTAAAACCCTTGTTGTGGTCTAGATCTGTTCTATGTAGAGGGCATTATCGAATATCTTTTGTGACTTTTTTGTATAGGGTTCTGTGGACCCTCCAAAACCTGTATTTACGTCAATCAAAAACAATGAAGGAAAATTTACATTTTTAAATATCCCTTTAACATAATATCTCAAAATGAGAGTATTAAATATAATATTATTGGAAGTAATAACTAAAAATGATATTCCTAGTCCAAAGAATTCACACGATGAAATGATATGGTGATGGAAAATTGGATAGCCCTTAAACTACCTTCTATATTTTCTTCGAATGCAACAAGTGAAGCTAAGGAGAGGATGGAGAATGTCGAGTTGATTGATCAAACAAGTGGTAGATTGAAGTTCAACTTTTAAGGTGTTGCAAGAAACAACACAAGGGTGATAGGGTAGGGTTTATAATCAAATATGAAGCGGGTAATCTCATATGGCTTTATTCAAAATGATTTCCTTCTAGTAATAATACTAAACTAGAAATGGAAGTACTTTATTGTGCACTTAGAAGATTATAAAGGAAATAGCTATGACGGTGAATGAACCATTTTCATAGATTAGAAAGGCTATAAAAAATTAGAACATATATGTAAATATCCAATACAATGTACAAGAATTATTTATGCATCACATATATTGGGAACTGAATGCATCTCTAAAATTTCCAGAAAACTATGCAATTAATCAGATGGATGATAGTATCCTCTCAAATTACCAAGAGGATTAATGATACATTTTCATTTTTTCTTAAAATCTCTTGATATACTAAACATTCAAAATGAAAGTAATTGACTCGTTCCTACGATTGTTCCCTTGCATATTTATCAAGTGGTCATTTGGTGTGATATCATGTAAGATCTCCTAGTAAACCTTTTTGTAGTATACAAACTCCTAAGGATTCTTTTAATGAATGATATTTTGTTGATGAAAATTAGTTTGTAGTAGGAGACAAAATCTTCTAAAACTAAAGAGAGAGGAGTTTCTTCATAGAATAGAAGCAATGCCATTGAGAAAAAAATGATTAGGAGATAATAGAACGATTAATTGAGAGATTAAAAAAAAAAGATAACTCAAGAATAATAGTGACCTATAGTTTCCTTATCTTTAGTTTGGTCTTCTATTTTTTGTAAAGGGTTTTGAGTGCCCTTCAAAACTCACTTGTGTATTGTTTTTTTTGTTTGTAGTTTGTCTGTGTTCTATCTTTAAGTAACATTTTGTTTGAGGGTTTCAAATCCTAGCTAAAATCTGATTGTACTGTGTTTCAGGTCTCATCCAAACCTATTTTCCTCTAATCAAAAAATAATGGGAGGACTTAGGAATTGATTGAGATTTAAGGGAAGATGAAAATGACTTATGGGGATTAATGGTTTAGCTAAGGGTAGAGATGACTCTCAACTATGAGATAAATTAGAGCCAAACTAGAATATACAATAACTATGTGCCCATGAAAGATGAAAAGGTTGCCCCTTTTGAGTGCATGTTCCCTAATTTTTCCATGGTTGTTCACTTAAGAGATCTTACCCCCAACTGTTTTTAAGAAACCTCAAATTTAAATTTAATCACTTGATGAACCTTACAGGCTCTCAAGCAACCTTGAAAGTTAATGTTAGTCATGGGCCAAGCTAGGTCATGCATAAACATGACATAGAAACAAATTTTTGGGATGAATAAAGGGACAAGGGGAAATAATGTTATGGGAATTATCCTCAAGCCTTATAATATTAAGAGAAGATGAAATTAAGGCCTTCATGGCTCATGGACTAGATTGTCACATTATCTTTAGATTATCATGTTATCCCATGCAATTTGGAACACTTATAGACTATAGATATGGACTTAAATATGGGAGGTTTGGAAATGAACTAAATATAAAATGATACTATGTACTTTGCATACAGAAACATAAATTACTTTGATTATGATTACCATATAATTCCTAGAAGAAAATATTGGATCTAGATTAGGTATAAGTAACTATTACGAATAACCTATATGAAATCTAAAATTGTAGAAAGGTGTGGATCAAGTCTACATGGGTAGACTTAAAGCTCATAAGAAAGAGCTTTACCTTTTGGAGTATCCCTAGACTATGAAAAATTACAATTTCAATGCTTGATTGTCTTTCTCTCTTGTTTGTACCCGCAAATGGAAATCTTCTTACTACTAAGAAGCATGATTGAAACTTGACATGGAAATTGAAAATATTTGAGGCTTCCTCGATTTTAGTCAATCCTCATTGATTAATTGAATGATGTTTTTTATCATTGGGAAGACACGCCAAGAAATGTATGTAATGGATCAAGTGATTGATGATTATGAAACAAAATAATCTAATGAATGCTTGAGACTCAATGCAACACAAGAGGTAAAATTAATGCATTAGTAATATATCAAGTGCAAGAGTTAGGATTTAGAATTGTTGATGCAAGATCTGATGTAATTCTTGTAATTGATACAAATACAAGTGATCATAATGATTTTTAGTGCATTGATGAAAATGGTTTCTTTATAAATAAAATGATTGTAGCATCGATGCCTTTTTTAACACGTTTTAGGCACAAAATTTTGAATGCTATCATGCATGATAATAGGCAAACGTGGGGCAAAAGTACTTTTAAATTTACAATTAAGAAATTCAAAAATAGAATGACATCCTTGAACTAGGTCAAGATTGCAAGCACAATCTTAAACTACAAAGAAAAGGTACCAATGTATAACTTGAGTCCTTGAAAGGACAAGCCCTAATGTAAATTTGAGATTGATCTAAGTCATGATCAAGTAATAATATTTGATAGAAGATTTATCAAATTAAACAAAATCACACACTAAGAATATCTATTTTAAACATTTATGTATAATCGTATAATGATAAAAAATTATAAGATTATATACTTTAAAGCTTTCCACCACTTTTTAAATATAAATACTTTAAGATGTTTGTTAGAAATAAAAGGATTTATTCCATCTAAATGACTGCAAATTGTCTAGGATGCTCCGTCCCATTAAGTAAGAGAAGCTTTTTGTGATTTCTAGATCCTCAAAATTTATGGAGGATGAAAGTATCTTACAATTTATATATTCTATTTATATAGTCTAGACAATATAAACTTGTGTCAAACGAATCGTTCAAATGTCACTTCGGTTTACTGTATTATGCAATTATCTGTCCATCCATTTTGAAAAACTTTCACAATGTAGTTGAACAAATTATTGGAATGCCCTACAAACTGTTCTAATCTTCAAAAACCCCCCAATGAAATCCACCACACTTTAGAAGATTTTGTTCTCTTTTTAAATGACAATGGTTGCCCACTCTGAAAGCACTGCAGAAACAGCTTTCCAATGAAGGAGAACAAAAAAAAAATAGCACTGTTGAACTTGTTACTAGCCGACATTTTAAGGCCCATATATTTAGACAAATACTCAATTGCCTGGTTGAAATATAAATATCCATGTTGCTAATATTATATTATTCTAATGTACCATTGCACGAAATTGTATGCCATCATCAACAATCGAGGCTGTAAATTGATATGATTCAATTAACTCTAGTCATTTTAGATATCTTTACCGATGGAAAAAATCTGAGATTCGGGCCTCTTTTATTTACTTTCTAATCCACCTTTGAATAAGAATTTCCTTCAAAATATGACTACAGGGATAAAAATACTGTTATGCTAACATACAGATTTAAGGTTGTGTTATAAGTAAAGAGGATTTGAATGATATATATATTTAAATAATTTCGTATACTTTAAGTCAATATTTTGGATTATATTGAATTGTCTATATTTTGGATCATATTTTAATGGTCTATTATAGAAAGAGGGGAGTGAGAAGTTCTTTTGTATACATAATCTAAAATAGTAATTTTCATGGCTGTCTATTTTGAAGACTTTGCTTACAATCTAATTTGTTACTCTTCCTAATAATAAATCATTGGATATGATTCAACAAATTCAAATAATATACCAAACCTTAGGAGGAGCGTTTTCTCTTGATGGCCAAACCTTGGCATCAGGATTTTGATCCTCTTATTGAGACCTTTAATAAAATACCCTTATGGGTGAGGTGGCTGGATTCTATTCTAGAAGAGGTAGGGGAGGCTATTGGGGATTTCCAGATAGTTGATGTGCTACCTCTGACGTTTTTCATCCGACCTATGCTCGTATCCTAGTGGAGGTTGATATCTCTAAGGGTCTCCCTGAGAAGATTACTTCGGCTTCCCCTTTGGGCTCTTAGATTCAGAATATAGATTATGAGGGAATCTCGTTCATGTAGGGGAGGCTATTGGGGATTTCGAGATGGTTGATGTGCTACCTCTGACATTTTTCATCCGACCTATGCTCGTATCCTAAGGGAGGTTGATATCTCTAAGGGTCTCCCTAAGAAGAATACTCTGGCTTCCCCTTTGGGCTCTTAGATTCAGAATATAGATTATGAGGTAATCTCGTTCAGATGCAGGAAATGCCACATGACTGTTGATGTTGTCTCTGGCTCAGCTATCTTGCATGTTGGTGCTGTGGTTTTTGTTGTCCATGTTTCTCCAGTGGGGGATTTGGGGACTGTTGGTATTTTTGTCCCTATCCTTTCTGTGGATGCTGGTGTGGCCAGCCCTGTTTCTCAAATGTCTGTTGGTAATTCTTTGGCTTGGCAGAATGATGCTGTGAAGATGGAGGATGGATAGACAATAGTTAAAGGAAAGAAAGTTAAGTCTTCCATGCCTTCTTTTGATATGAACTTACGATCACAGAAGGGTGGGCCAAAATGAGAATCTTGATAGCCCTTTGTTGGTTTGCTAGTATTGTCTTTGTTCCACTTTGTGGGAACTTTGCTCCACAGTTTTTGTTTGTCCATTCAATGCTCTATCTTTCGCTTTCTTTCTTTGTAAAAAGTTTTGAGTCCTTTCAAAACCTTTTTTTACTTAATCATAACAAATTCAAATAATATACATAATTAATTGTGTAAACAATTTTTTGAATACTACATAGATTATAGAAAATTCATAATAACTATCAGTATAAACTTTAAAATATAACCATAGGCCTGGATGTTTCTTCTATTTGTGTCATTATATTCAAAAGAAGCATCATATCCAATCAAGAAGCTCCATCACATGTGGCTTCGTTATGAAGAGTTGTTTAGCTTGTTGAGAGAGCTCATTTTGGTAGGTGGTCATTTTGACATTATTTTGAGAGCCAAAAAGTTAATTTGGACCTCCAAATTCAACTTTTAGTGTTTTTTTTTTAAACTTTGAAATCTTGTTTCCAATTTTGAAGGTTAGTTGGCAATTCATCTTATCTTAATTTAGGGAAAAATCCAACTTTTTAGGATTTGTGTTAAAAATTACTATTAAAAAAAAAAAGTAATATTTATTTTTTTAGTTTTCTTTTATTTAAGATGGGAGGAAATAAAGATTTTTCCAATCTATCTTGAGTTGTGTTCTCATTAGGTAATAACTGAATTAGTTTGAATGTGTATGTTTGTGTTGCATCAAAAGTGTTCCACAGACTAATGAGTGCCTTATTATGAGAATTAAAGGAAGAGATTCGAAGATCATATGGAAGGTCTTTTGGGAATATGTAGGTGTCTTCTATTAAGGACAAGAGGCAACACCTTCCACAAAAAATTAGGATACTTTCTACTATGGGTCAATCTTTGTTAAGGAGGTTTAGATTCAAACCTCATCTTAGAAGGTCATTCTGATTTCAAGACTTGTTTGTTTGTAAGATTTGTACTCTTATAACTTTTTTTCCTAAATTTTAAGATTTCTTTCAAAACCATCTTTCAATTCATGAGCGTAATAAAAGATACTTATCCAATCAATAACACTTTTCTAATAAAAATATTTAAAAAACTAATTTGAAAATATGAACTAAATAATTATTTTATTACTTAAAAATTACCTACAATAAAATAAAAAAGATATGACAAGAAGCCTTTATGTCATCATTATGCAATGTAATTTACCTTGAACATCAATTAAAAATCTTTAACTCTATCTAATTAAAAAGCCTTGGCATTTTTCAATTCTAATTCAAATTGTTTACATTTTTTAAATCAAATAAAATATATATATATATAGCCGATAATCAAAACAAAGAAATCAATAAAGTCCACATTAACCCGATTATATTGTGGCCATGTAAACAGCCATTATCATTTACTATAGAAAACTGATATTATTTAGAAACAAAGTTAAAGGAGATTAAAATGCTAATTACAAAATTGTGTTTCCGTCACATCCCATCAAAGAGTGAATATTATTGTACCAATTTTGAAGTCATCAGCACACCCTAAATGGCGGCATATGTTTAGCTTTCACCAACATTTCATGGAAAACAGTACATTCCTCTCTTTGATCACATGTCATTGTAAAAGTTTAATCAGGTTTTGATGTTAAATAAACTGGCATTGAGCAAAAGTATCTTGAGTTAACATTATTTACTTTCATGGATGTTGGCCGTACATTGCTGTAGGAGGTACCAAAATATTTATGAAGACGTTACCGAAGCGAAACGTCACCTCTTATATATGCAAGAATAATGTTCCCGAGTTCACATGACCTAAATTTGAAGGTCATGTGATTCTTTTGTGTGTACAATTATTTTTGGATTTGAGTTTTTTTTAAAAGAATTAAGATTTTAAAATGTTTATGTTGGTAAAATTTGAAATGTCTCGAGGTATAGAGAAAGCTATCTAGAATAGAATTAACAACATACAGCCTAGATAGCAGCAGTATAACAAACAACCTTCTACCTCTATCAAAAACCAAAATGATAAAACTAAACCATATGAATGTAAAGTATCAAAACTTCTCAAAGGATAGTATCAAGTTTCACGAGCATAAAATATTAACCGCCATTAACCATATTAAAAGTATTAAGCTTATAACTAAAATTAAAAAAACTAGCCCAAAATAGGGCTTAGAGGCAGCAGAATCACAGTTCCAGCCTCAGAAATGTTTTGTTTTATTAATTTTTTCTATTAAAAAATTATTTTGATTGTGTATGTTTTTCAATTAATGTTTCAAAATTTAATTAGTATAGTATTGTGTGATGGTTAAGTTGTTCTTATTATCAAGATTAATGTTATTGTTGAATGTTTAAACCAAGATGAAGTCCTTCGTTTGTATTCTAGATAAAAAAAATATTCATCCCTTAAAAAATATTAATATTTTGAATATATTTATTCAATAAAAAATATTATTAGAGAAACAATGGTCACATTAAAATCTTGATAAATAAATTATTGAACTTTATTAAGAAAAATATTAAATGAATCAAGATAAGTATAAAATCTAACTATAAGATAAATGATAAATCACTTTCAACCTTCTTTTTCATGAAAAAGACTTTAAACCTTTCCTACTTGTAAGCAAAATAACATAGTTTTTCAATGCTGTAATAGGGAACTTCCAGACCTTAAAATTCTTAAAGCATGGGCATGCATAAGAATGCCTCGTTGAATTATTAACAGTCGTCCATCCAATTATCAGAATCTTATAAGGAGGGTTTTAGTTTTTTTTTATTTTAAACTCCCCCTATAAGCTTTAGATTCTGATGGCTGGCTGGATGGACGCTGACGAAATTTTAATAATTAATTAGCGCCTACAAATTTTAAAAACAATTCTATAGTTTTTTAAACCTCTAAAAGAAACCATAACAATAACGATAGCCCATCTGTTCTATTTCCTCCACTGTTCAGTCAAAAAGAAAAATCAAAGCAAATTGAAAAGGCAATGTGTTAAAGCAATAGGAATTTGATTCTGGCTTAAATCCTACTTAACAGAAATAAACAACCCTACCTTATCACTAGCATCAGTGATTTGCCAAATTATTTTAGCACCTTCAAATATAAAAAGCAATCATATTCTTTTTTAACAACTCTGAATGAAATTTACGTTAGTTTATGATTCTTTACCTGGCTCCACTAAATAAGAAATAATTTAATATATATCAGCTTAAATCTTACTGATAATAGAATTAACCAAAACTAACAGTATAATGAGTGCACTCCGCTGGAAAGGAACGATGCTGCCAGTTCCAAATTGAAAAATCTAGTAGTATGATAAAAGACATCCAAATTTAACATGTTCATAAAATTTTATTTTGGTATAGTATTTGTGTAAAGTATCAATTTATTATAATTAAAATATGTTTTTTTTATGTTTCTCAAAGAACTTTTATATATTCTCCATTGATAATTATATTATTTTGTAATAAGTGGGATGGCACACCAAGCAAAGTATGTAATGGATGTATAAGTACTTGATGATTATACTATGAAATGATCTAATGAATGTCGACACTTGATGCAACACAATAAATAAAACTAATGCATTAGAAACATACATATCATGTGCAAGAATTAGGATTTAGTATTTTTTATGCAAGACCTAATGTAATTCTTGTAACTGATGCCAATACAAAGTGATCATAGAGTTGATGTCTTTTTTAACACATCTCAGACACAAATTTTCAACTTAATCATAATAAAGTAATAGAATTTGATAGAGAATTCATCAAATTAGACAATATTGTACACCAAGGTTATTTGGAGAGGGGAGACTTTGAGGTCTCTGTACTCTATTTTTAAAAATAGGAGACTGGTAATTTTTTTTTAATGTAATTTAATAATTTCTAAGAAATACTATAGATTCATAACATAGTGCTTTGAAAACAAGAACAATGGAAAGTTATAAGTATGAACATTGAACATTAAAAGTTTAAAGAGTCAAAGGCTAATACTAAATAGTAATGTCATATTAATAGAGTCAAATAGTTCAAAACTCACATTGCATATCTCATAGTCATATCTGATTTCTGAATATCGCATATGATCATCATCATATCAAGATTAATAATCACTGAGATTATCATTACGTATTGAAATTTGAAATTGAAAAATATATAGTTTGATGCTTAATCGTTCATATGAAAACTGTAAACAAAAATAAGAAATCTATCTAGTATCATCTACTCCACAAGGCTGTGATCATCCATCTCAAGGTCTTCAGCTATGATGCTGTCCAGAAAATCATCTCTCCAACTCAGGTTCCTACAACTAGGGGCAATTCATTAAGGCCATCTGGTTCAACTACTTCTTGCACCGTGGTCAAAATAGCTTAATCATTTAAAATCTCCTTATTAAAAAAAACATTAAAATGAGGGTCAAAATCATAAAATGACTTAATGTTGTATTTTAAATTTGTATTTTAATCAGGAGGTGGGCGTTGTACACTAAAAATATCTACTTAAAACATTTATATATATATAATAGAATATATACTTTTCACCTTTATACTGTTAATATAAATATTTTAAAAAGATGTTTGGTAGAAGTAAAAAGATTTATTCCATTTAAATAAATTGTCTAGGATGCTCTATCCCTTTAGGTGAGATGCTTTCTGTAATTTCTGGAACCTCAAAACTTATGAAGGATCTAAGTATCTTACAATTTATAAGTTCTAGGTAATATAAACTTGTATCAAACGAATCGCTCATATGTCACTACGTTTAACTATATTATGCAATTATCTACCCATCCATTTTGAAAAACTTTCACAATTAGTTGAACAAATTACTGGAATGCCTTACAGACTGTTCCACCACAGTTTACGCAATTGTAATAAAAGAAGTTTTTGTACCCTTTTAAAGGGACAATGGTTGCCCACTTTGAGAGCACGGCAGAACCAGCTTTCCAATGGAGAAAAAAAAACAAGTTACCATAGATGAACTTGTCACTTGCGGACATTTTAAGGCCTATATATTTAGTAACATACTCAATTGCCTTGTTCAAAAATAAATATTCCTTGTGGTTATTATAATATTCTAATGTACCATTGCACGGAATTCCATGCCGTCATCAACAACCGTCACTGTAAATTCATGTGGTTTCATTTACTCTAGTCATTTCAAATACCTTTACAGATGGAAGAAATCAGAGATGCAGACCTCTTTAGTTTACTTTCTGATCCACTTTTGAATCAGAATTTCCTTCAACACATGGCTACAAGGATTAAAATAGCACCGTGTTATACTAATTTACAGATTTAAGGTTATATCATAAGTACAGAGAGTTTAAAAGATCTTTTTATTATTAATTGTGTATATTTTTTAATTAATATCTTGATTATATCTAATAATCTATTATAGAAAGAGGAGAGTGAGAAGTCTATTTGTATACATAATCTTGAATAGTGATTTTCATGGCTGCTTTTTCATAAACCTCTGTTTACAATCCAATTTGTACTCTCTCATCATTGATGGATCATTAAGCATGGTATAAGAGGTCAAATTCAAAATAATTCACATAAACAATAATTTAAGGATGGATAGACAAGAGGTAAAGGAAAGAAATTAAAGTCTTCCAAACTTTCTTTCGATATGAATTTACATTCACATAAGGATGGGCTAAAATGTAAATATTGATAGCCTTCTTGTCTCTACTCCATTTGGTGGGAACAATGTTTTGTTCCATTTGATTTGTTTGGTGGTGCATCACAATAGTTTCTTTGTTAACTACTAGTATAAATATTTAAATAGAAACGATTTTCCCATCTTTAATAAGATCTGGGCAAGACTGGAGGTTTTCTTTCCTCCATTCTTTCTTACAGGATAGAATGGAGGTGTAAATTTTTTAAATAAAAAAAAACATTTTGACTCCGAACTTTTAACAAATATATATATTTAAATAGAAACTATAAAGTTGAGGGTTTTTATCATTGTTGCTAGTTTTATAATTTCCTTCCATATAAGAGAGAAGAATTGCATTCTTACATAGTTTTTCATGGATACTAAAATTAGGGCCAACATTTCTACCATTAGATTCAAAATAAGCACCATATTTCATAAAGAAGTTTCATTCCATCTCCTCATGCAAAATGGGTTCAAAGTGTTGAAGGAGTTCTATAGACTAGTGAGTGTCTTATTATTAGGGTTGAAGGGAAGGATTCAAACATCACTCCCACCATAGGGAATATGTAGGTGTATTTCATTAAGGACAAGATGAAACTAGATTGTGCCTTTATGTCACTTGGTTAAGTTTGGACTTTCCACAAAAAATGTAGGATAGTTTCTATTATAGGTCAAACTCTGATTTCTCATCCAAATTTTTTAAGGATGTTTGGTTTCAATCCTCCATTATTGTTGGTTTGGTTGTTTCTTTGTAGCAAATTGGTTGTTTGTTTCTTAGGAGCTCTTTCTGATTTGAAAGTTTGTTTCTTTGTTTTATGCTTAAGTAATTTTCTCTCTTTTTTATTGCTCAAATTTTAAAATCTCCTTTAAAACCATCTTCTACTTTATAATTTGGATAGAAAATAATTTTCTAAAAAAACATATACTAAATAATTATTTTATTATTTAAAATTAGTTAAAAAAGCATTGAAAAAATATGAATACCAGTATTTACACCATTTTTATGAAATATTATTGGCTTTGAACATCTATTAGAAACTTTTTAATTCCGCTACACTTTTCAATTCTGACCCAAAATTGTTTAGATTTTCAAGATTTTTTTTTCTCAAAATAAAAATAACCCATTGAAAACATCCAGTTCAAGAAAGTGAAATAATAAGAAAATCGATGAGATCAGATTACATAATGTGGCCATGTAAACAACCATTATCATTTGATATAGAAAACTGGTTTATTTAGAAACAAAGTTAAAGGAAATTAAAATGCGAATTCCTACTTGTTGTTCCCGTCCCATCCTGTTAAATAGTGTAATATTATTGTACCAATTTGTAAGTCAGTGGCATACCCTAAATTGTAGCATATGTTTAGCTTTCACCAACATTAAATGGAAAACAGTACTATATTCCTCTCTTTAATCACATGTCATGTTGTAAAAGTTTCATTTTAAATAAACTGGCACTGAGCAAAAGTATCTTACTGGAATAAGATTATTTATTTTACAGATGATGGCTGTACATTGCTGTAGGAGGTACCATCATATTCATCAAGATGTTACAGAGGCAAAACTTCACCTTTTATTCACATAAGAATAATGTTCATGAGTTTACAGGATTTAAAGTTGAAGGTCATGTGCTGTTTCTAAATTTATTTAAAACATATTAGGATAAGACATAAGTCTGAATATACCAAGTTTATATAGTACATGAAATAATAAATCACTTGTTGTTTTCATATTTTAAATATATTAAATTATTTACTACATATAAACTCTATGTATATGTAAATTCCAAATTTTGACTGATAATTATTTTACTTACATGAAAAAATAGATAAAAATATTATTTTGAATTACATATTTACTAGGTATTTTAGATTGAAACTATTTTTTCAGTTTGAAAAGCTATGATTTTAATTAAAAACTTTAATTTATAGGATTTTTTTTTTTGAAATTCAAAATATATAAAATAAGATAAGAAAGAAACTATACATTAAAAATACATGTCATTACAGGCTTCAAGTACTCTCGAAATAATAAATAACAAAAAAGAAGAGGAATATAAGATAATCGATAAATCAATTTCACCCTTCTTTTTATGTGAAAAGACTTGAAACCTTTCCTACTTTTATACATTTTATTCTTGAGAGGTTGCTTTTAGATTGTCAAACACATGTGAGTATGGTATAATCAATGTAATATAGCTTTTCACTATTGTAACTGTTACCCAATCAAGGCATGTCCAGAACTTCAAATTTGAAAAGCATGGATATGCATAAGGATGACTCTGAGAATTGAAGGACCAGTTAGAGCTTACAAATTTAAAGAACAACTCTATTCCATTTTAAAACTGCTAAAAAAACCCATAAAAATAGCCCATCTGTTCTTTTTCCTCCACTCTTCGGTCAAAAAAGGAAAAGCAAAGTAAACAAATGAAAAGTCTTAACGAAAAAGGAGTTTGATTTTGGCTTAAACCCTAAGTTATCACTAGCATATCATGGATTTGCTCCTTTTTTTGGCTTAAACCCTAAGTTATCACTAGCATATCATTGATTTGCTCCTTTTTTTTTTAGCACCGTCAAATATAAAAAAGCAGTCATATTCGTGTTTAACAGCTCTGAATGAAATTTACAATAGTTTATGCTGCTTCGCTTGGCTCCACTAGAAAAGAAGGAATTTAATATATATGGGCTTAAATCTGATAATAGAAATAGACAATACTAACACTATAATGAGTGTATTCCACTGGAAATGAACGATGCTTCCAGTTCCAAATTGAAAGTAACCTGCGAAAGAAAAATCCATTAATATGATAAAAGATATTCCATGTTATAAAAAAATCAAATAAGAGCCAATTAAAGTTTCAACATTTTAATATTTAGATTGAGAGAATGTTATATAAATGAAAGTTTAGCTTGTTCATACAATTTTCTTCATGGTATAATATTTGTGTAATGTATGTTTATAATTTTAATATTTAATTAAAATATCTTTTCATTTTCATAAAAAAATTTCTTTTTTTTAACTAAAAGAGGGGTAAAAATTTATTAAACCACAAAAAAAAAAAAACAAGGAGAGTAAGATAGGAAGCTATACTGATCCTTTACCAGCCACGCACACAACATTGCTCCACCCCAAACAAGATGGCAAGGGCCTCCATTAAATTATTAGTATGAAAGCACTTATACACACAGAAGAAATTGGACATCACCATAACTACTAGGCCAACTCCACCAATGCCAACAAGTCCTGGATTACCCAGAGAAGAACCATCGGTGTTGATATTTAAAAATCGAGGTAGAGGAGGAGTCCAATGCCCCTCACGATTAACTCACTGCACCTAAAGAGGAAAATTGAGACGATTGCAAATAATAACATCATCGAGGTCCATACCATCATTCAACTCACACCTAGCCAAAATTGTCTCTCAAATAGAGTGGATAATGTTCTACCACGGGTGCATGACCCCAATCCTAACATCCTGAAAAATCCTTATGTTTCTTTCTAGCCAAACATGACAGAGAATAAAGGAAGGTCCAATCGTCCAGCCAACCTGAAGAAAAGAGGTTTTAGAAGGGGAGTATCCCAAGCGATCCAAAAAATCAAACAAAGAAGAAACATACGAGCAAGATGGCCCTAAGCACTCTGCCAAAAGTGCCAAATCTACTTGACAAAAGAGCACTAAAAGAAAAGATGAGAGATATACTCCTCAGCATTACTGTGCCACAAAACACAAATCGAGGGGCCTTGAAAGATGCACTAACAGAGATTATCCCAGTAACAAAATGATTTCGAGCCACCAGCTACACGAAAAAATTGCACTTAGACCAAGAGAATATATTCCAAAATTTATCTTTTTTTGACTAAAGATGAGAATAAATATATTGAGTTCAATTTTAATTATTTTAAAACTCTAATATACATCCACATAATAAAATATTGATTTAAAGGTGAACCCTTACACTTCAAAACATATCACAACTAAACATGTTAAACTTTAACATGTTAGTAATGAAACTAAGCATAAAAAAATATTATAAAATATTTATTTCAAATAATTAAGTTCTAAATTTTTTAAATTAAATAAAACCATCATTTAAAACTTGGAACTGAGTAAAAATTATAGTATTTAAACAATGAATAAAAAATCATGTTTCTATAAAAAAAGATGGCAAAGCTGACACTTTTTCGTGTAAAAAGAAAAGAAGAGTGATGAATATTGTAGGGAAGTCTATTAACCCTAATTATTCTGGTGCAGACTGCAGTTTTAATAGACTTGGCTATGTTTATCCCCCAATGCGGCAGTTGTAACACAAGATGGTCTAAAATCTTTGGCTCTGGCTAGGATTTTGGATGGGGAAAAAGTTTCTATGTGGTATCATTAGATAAACAACTGGCATTTTTGGCAAGGACAAAATATGCAAATTCTTCCTGTGTCCCTGTAATGCCCTATGTATTTTTGAAGGAAAGTCATATCATGAAGGAGGACGGTTGAGAAATGGTTTATGGTTCTCGTCGATCTCATAAAAAGAAATTTTTGAAACCCTCGGATGTTGCTACTTTCAATAGGTTTTCGGCTTTGATGTCTTCCTCCCCTAGGATACCTCCAAGGGATTTTATCCAGGGGAAGCATTCTTTCCCTAGCCATGATCGTGCGAGTAATCTATAGCTGAGAAACCCTAATATTGGGGTTTATTCTCCTCCACACCGTAGACCCAAGGATTATTGTAAACCTATCCCTAACAACGAGATGAAGGAAATTGTTATTAAAGGTAATCAAATTTTCACTAAAGGTTTGTGGAATCATTGCAAGTCCTTTGGGTTATACAAAAATTGGGTCAGCTCTGGTTCGACCGTATTTGACATTAAAAAATGGCTTCAGGACACCCTTGGGGAGCAGGTAAGTATTACTTTTCTTTCCAATATTAATTGTTTTTCTGGAATGTAGAGATTTATCTGTTAAAAAGAAATTTTTTTTGATTAAGGTAACAACAAGTTTTGAAGGGGTTCCAAAACCCTGTACAATATACTCACAAAAGATATTTAATAATTCCCAAAAAGAAAAATGGTTCACAACCATAGTGAGGGTTTTACAACAGGCTCCCACAACCTTAGAGAAATTATGGATAAAACATATTTCATGCAAACCCAAGCTAAAGACAAATCCAAATCTAGGATTTACCTTTAGCACCCTTCTGATGGGAACAAAGAGTCATATCAAAGGAAGAGGGCAACTTGAATTTTTTTCCTTTAACAGTAATCCAGCCCTCTTCCGCTCTAGCCGCCTCATCCTACCAACGCGGAGGATCATCGACCACACCAGAACGATCAAAGCTACTAGCAGGGGTAGCCAAAATACCAGTCAATTTTACAGGAGGGACAGTCACAGAAAATCCCCCTGCATCACCTGAGGATAACAGAGACTCGACAACCCCAACCAAGCCAGGTGACGAAACCACCTAAGAGGCAATCTTCAGAGAACACTTAGGAACCACAACCTTTCCAGCAAGAGGAAGAAGGACCTGTGCTGTAGCCTGGGAAAATTTTCGGTGAGATAGGATTCTGTTCCACCACATTGTGTTGAGCAGAAGCACCATTCCACCAGGATGCATTAGTTTTCTTTTTACCCATTCCACATTGAGCAGCCAAATGCCCTGACCAAATTGTTATCCAATGACCAAATTTTTTATTTAGGGCATGCGATTAAGTTTTTGAAATGGGCACCCAAATTTAATTCGAATATGTTTGATAACATTTCTACGCCCAAATGGATTAAGATTTCTAATATGCCAGTGGAACTAATTCACAGCAAAATTAGTACCCAATTAGGGGATAGTCTTGGAGGTACGATAGGTTTAGAAATGAATCTCCTTAAATCTTCTGAAATAAAAAATTTGATATGTAATCTAAAGTCAACCCAGAGGCTATAAAACCTATTAAATTAATCACTAACAAAACCACTTATCATTTTCAACCAGAGTATTTTAATGGCAAAATATATAACAAAATCTGGCTTATTTCTCATAAAAAATCAAATTTTAGTATAATTGATTATACAATGGGCCTTCACAGTATCTTTAATCTAAGATTACCCTTTGCCCCAAATTCTTATTCCTCCCTTTTCAAAGATGGGGAAATCTATGAATATCCTAGCTTCCTGATCTCTAAGGAAACTATTCCTGGTGTGGCTTTTCTGGATAATGGTGGTTTCTTTATCACTAATTTATCTTCTCAAGATTTGAAGTCTAGGAAAAACTTGTGTAAACCCCAGGTTTGAAAATTTGGCAATTCATAAGCTCTCAAAGATATAATTGGAACGGAAAAATTAACTTCAGATACAATAGGAAATCAAAACCAGCATAAAGTAGACAATAATCAATACCCAAAATTACCTCTAACAAGAATAGTGGAATTTAAAGATTAAAAAATATATAAGTTTTATAGAATGGAATTCTGTCAAGATTATATGCCCACCGAAGAAAGCACCTAAAATGGTTCGCCTTAAAAGATAGAATCAAACAAACTATCTAGATGTGGAACCTTGTTACGATTCAGTGATATGGTATGAGGATTTTATGGACTCATCTGATGATGAAATAAGTGATATAGAGGAAGTTGATAGACAAAAAAAAATATTGATAAAAAAAAATGGCATTAGACAACAATATAACACTATCAGATATTCTAGTTATACCAAAATGATAGGAAAGGAATGAAATCCCCAATTAGAAATAAACTAGATGCTATTACCATTGCCTCAAAAATAGGTAATAACTATGAAGAGGAACATAAAAGAAATGAGGTAATTTTGAACCCTATACCTTTAAAAATCATTCCTAACTGCATAGAGTATGTAAATGGGTCTAGTAATCATGGTATTCAAGTTAGTAGATTTGAGGATTTAGATAAATTTGAGGGCAATAATTTAAATGATAATATCGGGAATGAGGAGATAGATGAAATTAATGAATTTCTTGGATTAAATCAGGATTCAGAGGATATGTTAATCCTAAAAGTAATAGAATCAATGAGTCATGAAGATGCTAAATCGGGTCCTCTTATGATTCTTGAGTTAGAATCTAACAAGGATAGGAAACTAGGTTTATCTTTTTCTTCTGCTGGTAAAACGTGTCCAGATTATCCAAAACAATCTCTTAAAAGAGGCAGAAAGTCCCTCATAGAACTAAGGCAAAAATATGGGATAGCCTTAGGTCAAGTCAAAATCACATCAATTCTAAATGTAGGGAAGGGGAAGCCCCTTCCCAAGGCGCCTAACAAACAACGCCTCCTTAAGAGGAGTTTATCCTCTTTAGAGGCACCCCTTTTCTTAATACAAGAAGCTAAATTAGGACATGATGGTTATAACAATCTTAGTAAGAGGCTAGGAATATGGGAAGTAATAGGTGAAGATTCAGATGGAGCTTTGGGATGATTAGCTTTTATATAAATCCAAGGTTTATCTCTTTAAACCTCATTGCTTCCAACTCTCATTGGATGGCAGCTAAGGTCAGAAACTTTAGAAGCAACCTAGAATTTATCATAATTAACATTTATGGCCCTAAATTACATCATGAAAAAAAGGATAGTTTGGAAGGAAATTGAATCCTTCATCCAAGGCTTTCCACATAAGAACCTTTTCTTGGGTGGGGATTTCAATGCTATCTTAGATATTAAAGAGAAATTGGGTGGATCAAAGAGTAATACTCAGACAATGATAGAATTTAAATAATGGATACAATTAATTAATGGTATGGATATTTCATTGGATAATGGAACATTTACATGGTCAAATAGAAGGATAGAGACTGAGTTGATTACTGAAAAACTAGATAGGATTTTTTATATTGGGGATTTATCAAAATTGAATCTTAGCTTTAAATCTAACATCTTAGCACATTCAAGATCTGATCATTATCCAATTAGTTTAATCTTAGAGGAAGACTTAGTACCTAAAAAGAACCCCTTCAAATTTAAAAAAATGTCGCTTAAAGATGATAACTGCTTTCTTAAGATAGAAGAATGGTGGAATGAAAAAAGCTTCAAAGGCTCAAAAACCTTTATACTAATTGCAAAGCTTAAACATATTAAACAAAGATTAATTGAATGGAATAAAGTACATTTTGGATATATATTTGAAACCAAGGAAACAATAGAGAAAGATCTAGAAAACCTTAATGAGGAAATCCTCAGAGATGGGATGAATAAAGAAACTTTTAATGAAGAACAAAACTGTTAAATAGATATGAAGATATATTGGAAAAAGAAGAATCATATTGGAAACAGAGTTCCAGAGAAGTATGGCTAGCAAAAGGAGATAAAAATACTAAATTTTTTCACAATAGTTCTAAGGAAAAACATAATTTCAATAAAATCACAAGTATTAAGAAAAGTGATGGAACTATAATTGAGAACCTTGAGAATATTGCGGAAGAAGTAGTCAATCACTTTGAAAATATTCTGAATAACCTAGATGGTTCAGACAAATTGGTCCAAAATGAAATATTAAATAATATCTCTAACATTATAAATAAGGAGCAAAACAAAATACTAAATGCAAAATTTACTAAAGAAGAAGTTGAGATAGCCTTGAAACATCTTCATCTTGATAAATCTCCTGGGCCTAATGGATTCCCTACCTCCTTTTATCAACAGTGTTGGAGTTTTATTGGTGATAAGGTTGTCTCTTCTTTAGAGGGCATGCAAAATTCATGAAGGATACACCAAGAAATTAACAATACGTTCATAGAATTAATACCTAAAAATTCAAACCCTGAAGGCTTTGATGATTACAGACCCATTTCTCTATGTAATACACTATATAAATTACTAACTAAAGCCTTAGCTAATAGGTTAAAAAAAATTCTTCATATGTTAATTTCAGAAGAGCAATCTGGTTTTATTCCTGGAAGATCTATTTTAGATGGGGTTATTATTGCACAAGAGGCCATCGACACTATCCAACATAATCATTTAACAAGCATGCTTATAAAATTAGATATAAAAAAGGATTACGATAAGGTGGATTGGAGATTTCTATGCAAATGCTTATAATCCTTAGGTTTCTCTAAACAATGGATTAACCTTATTTTTTAATGCATCTCTAGACCAAAGATGTTTGTAATGGTCAATGGAAATCCAACTGGATTTTTTAATATTACACAAGGAATTCGACAAGGGGATCCTTTGTCTCCCTTTCCTTTTTCTATTATGGCAGAAGCTCTAGGGAGAACCCTAACCAAGGCTAAAAATGATAACTAATATCAGGAATCAAGATCACTGAAGAATTGGAAACATGTACACATCAGCAATTTGTTGATGATAACCTCATTTTTGGGAAGGCTAATATATTAGAAGCTAGAGAAAATAAAAATATCCTAAATTTGTATTCAACAACTTCTGGATAACAAATAAATAAAGGTAAATCTGAGATTTATTTTCTGAATACACCAAATTGTGTACAACAGAATATATGCAGGATATTGGAATTCAACATAGGAGAAATTCCGTACAAATACTTGTGTGTGTATATTTGTGCACATGTTATCTGCAACACAACACTTTAATAAGTCATTCTGTTAGTGAGAAACAAGGGTTAATGAATATATAAACCATAACAGCAACTTATTGCTTTCTAACTAGGATGAGTGTAGAAAATAACATAAAAGCCCTCAGATTATGCTAAATACCAGTGACATAAAAAAACTAGCATGAAAGATTTAGTTTAAAAACAACTATTCAACTATTTAGCATGCATATTACTCTAAAATGGACATTATACACATATGAGAAAGTGACTAATGGAGTGTGTACAGAGCTAGGAAGGAATGGGTAGCATAACAATGCTTTGAGATTCCTTCAAAATCTTGGCATAACAACACTACAATTTGAAAATTAAGGCCTTATTATGAGCTCTAAATCCCTTCAATTTATAGAGGAATGGGAGAGAGAGAGGGTAGACAAGGTTCATTAATGGAGCCCCTAAGGTCGTTAATGAGATGTAAGAGCCATTAATTCCTTGGGCATTAATGAGGGATGGGCAAGAGGGAATATCCATTAAGGGTTATTAATGGCATTCATTTAAGAGGCATGGGAGGGTGTAAGGCTCAACTTGGCAAGTTGGTCCTTAGAGAATTCATGCTTGAGAAAGTTGAATTTCTCAAGTGGGTTGAGTTGTTAATCATTCCTTAATGGAATGTGACAACATTAGGAGGTGGGTTAGGGTAGAATTTAGGATTAGGATTAGATTAGCAAGGGTGGAATGGGTTGAGATGGGTTAGAACCCGGGGTAGAAGTGGTTGAGATAGGTTAGGTTGGGGTTTAAGGGAATATAAATGAAATGAATTAAACTTATTTAATTCATTTAAAATATAAGAATTTAATTATTTAAGCATTTTATTGCTTTTTAATAATTAAGGAGACTATATTAGCCATTTTCGTTAAATTAAATAGGCTAGGGGAATGGGTTATTTGCAAGTGGATAATTGATTTAGGGGTTTATTTAATTCCTTTATAATTAAATATTATAGCCATGTTTGCATTTGATTTGATTTAATTGGTATGAATTGATTTGAATCATATGGCTATAATAGTTAATATAATTTAGTGATAAAAATCACCTAGGACATTAAATTGATTTTAAAATGAATTATGCCAAAGTAACATTGTCATGACATAATTGGGGGTATGATCACACTTAGGGAAAATAGGGTTCATAGTTGGAACAGACCAAATTCAAGTGGTTACATTTGCCCCTCTTTGAATTGATGTGCGAGCAGCGCATTGATTCAAAGAAAGTTTTTGATTTTGACTTCAGAAAGATTGAAAATTTTGTTCTTGGTTGTCGAACAAAATATTGATGAGATCAGTCTTGCACTTGATCAAAAAAAAATGATATAATTGATTTTGAACTTGGTTGTCGTCCAAAGATCAATAAAAGATCTTAAAGATATCAATTCTGAACTTGGTTGTCGTCCAAAGATTGATAATAGTGATTCTAAACTTGGTTTTCGTCCAAAAATTAGTAAGAAGCTGCCAGGAGCTTAATAAGAATCTTTTTAAAATGAGGAAACACAAGATATCTAGCTTATGAGAACCAAAGCTTTCTATCCAACAGTTCCAACTTAGTCAAGGAAACTGTCATGCCCCTAGTTTGTTTGATAACAAAGTCATTTTAATGAAGTTTTGAGCAAAAAATTAATTGATGATAGTTTGATCATGCCCCCTCAGGAACGAAATCGAAGGAAAAGAATAAATCCCTCAGTTGAAAGAACACATCACTTGCAGGAAGCGGTTAGGACAAGAAAGAATGGAGTAGAAGAAGTGGAAAATGATGGTGTGTTTAAAAATAAACATGAGTACCAAGTTAATTACATGAAAATGTGCATGGTGAGATGGATAAAAATGATGTCAGACCAAGATTCATGATAAAATGTACATTCGGACATATTTTTGGAACAAATGAAGCAAATCTGGAGTTTTTGAAATTATCGTAAGAATGGTACTGTGCTAATGAAAACATTGTAGGCACCTTCAATTTAGTTCCTGATTGATCAAAAAGAGAACAGAAATGTAATTGTAATTGTCTGGGAGGAGTTTCGAAACTCCTAAATGGCTCAAAAGACCAATATAAGCCTAAAAAATTACCATTTCACTATTCATTTTCACTTTCATCCATAGTAATTCTGAGAGCTCTGTAGAGAAGATGGTAGTCCCTGTGAGGAAACATCATTTCGAGATGAGCCATCGACATTAGCGCCCGACTGACTACCCACCACCGGTAAGTGCTCGTAAAACTACCTCGTGATTTTTTGTAAATTTTAATTTCATGCATTGTTGTAGCTTTTACAGCCCCTTCAATTTTGAATCACATTCGGGATTCCAGATCGCAACCTGTAAAACCTATGTCGCATCTGGATATCTCAGATCATATCTAGTTTCTCTGAATTTCTACATTGCATCCAGGTTACTCTGGATCGCATCCTGTTTTGTTTTTTTTGTCTTGTTTTGTATGCTTTTTCAACTTTATTTCGTACCCAGTCATTTTAGGCTCGTACCCTATTTTTAGGGTCGCATCCCATATGTCAGGGATCGCACCCAGTATTCTCCATCGTATCCGATATACCCCAGATTGCATCCTGTAAAATAGATTGCACCCTGTTGGTTTAGGATCATATCTGGTTTATAGAGTTAGGATTTTTATCCTATTGATCTATTTGTGTGTTGCGGACTTTGAATCACTTAGTTGATTAGGATACTGCATCTCCTTGGTAGATAGAAAACTGATTTCACCTTTGTATGTGTTAAAAATAGGTAGATTTTGAGGCAGTCGCCTTTAGAGGCACATGTCCAGGTCGTGTGCTTGCATTATCTGGACTGCTTTCTGATGTTGAGTAGTCCATAGTGATTCGATGTGGATTACATTCATTGATAGGTTTACCCAAGATAGGGGTAAACCGAGGGTTGTTGGCTGCTCTGGCCGAGAGATGGCACTCAGAGCACAACACCTTCCTTTTTTCTAACTAGAGAGATCACAGTGACGCCAAAGGACGTATGGAAGATACTGCATGTGCTGATTATGGGCCAGGAGGTATACTTTGAGTCAAGAGGTGGCATGGCCATTAGTGCTATACGTAGATATTTCTAGGATGACACCATCGATCGAAGATATCTGTCATGGGACTATATGGTTGATCATTATGATCGCTTATCTGTGTACTTAGCAGGTTTGATAGGTGGCATCCTGATGCCAGACAGATGTCAGCATGGATTTATGGTCGGCTGGGTAGGTATGTTAGAGCAGATGGTTACCCAGAGACAGAGATTTGCATGGGGAAACTGTATTTTAGCCCATATGTATCGAGAGTTGCATGAGATAGTATACTATTACACTCAGAGCATGACCGTTGGGATTTTGATTCTTCAGATCTGGGCCTGGGAGCACATCCCTATTACACGGCCGATTGTAGATAGACAGAGGGCACCGGAGCAGCCTTATGTATGCATGTATGCTGGCCTTATTTAGCAGCCCCATCTGGGCAAGGTCAAGTACTCATGTCATCTTTTTGATGATATGATTGAGGTCGTTTGGCGACCATATTTAGATTGTGAGGAGTGGACCTTGGATGCACGGTAGCTGTACCTTATTTATTTCAGAGCCGGTATCTTATTAGGAGGACCAGATACGTCATAGAGTGGCTCATCCATACCCGGGTGCTGAGATAGTATGGCTGCTGTCAGGGCAAAATACAGGATATCACTGTGTATGCGTGGATCTGGGATGAGGTAGTATGGTGGGGTGCTCAGTTATAGTATGAGACAGCTCACCAGGAGATCCGTGATATGGTCAGAGTAGACTGGGATCTCTGCCTTGATGTTGTTGATGCAGGTGTCTCTAATGGATATGTTGTGGAGATGCTTCAGTACCCATTTCCTCATTTTGCAGTACCAGAGGAGATCATTCCTTGCATAGAGGAGCCTTTGGATTATGATCCTGAGGATTATCCAGCCAAGGGGAGAGGAGGAGCACAAAGACACAGGGCCCCGGGTAGACATG
The DNA here is from genome assembly GCA_018584345.1 of Thuja plicata. Lineage (NCBI taxonomy): Eukaryota > Viridiplantae > Streptophyta > Pinopsida > Cupressales > Cupressaceae > Thuja > Thuja plicata. The sequence goes on along the minus strand of MU225181.1, from coordinate 2,230,845 downwards.
GAGGTCGGGATAGTGGCCGAGATGGCAAAGATGGAAGGCATCCTCCTCCTGATGAGGACGACATGGGAGATGATAGGGGTGGTGGTGCAATGGGTGGCTAGGTGAAGATTTCCAGTGGGAGTGGGGAGTGTCAGCATACCCGATTTAGATTTGTAGCCCCACAGAGAGATCTTGGTCCGCTCCTTACTAGGGATCAGTAGAGACAGAGGCAGCAGAGGTCACAGGATAGACCTCAGGATAGGGGACAGGACAGGTCTTAAGATCAGGATACAGGTAGAGACGGAGATCCTCTTTCTAGATGTGAGCAGGAGAGGGAGCTGCTGAGGGCCCAGATTATAGCTTTGGAGGCCAGAGTGACAACAACAGAGGTTAGGGTTATAATAGTAGAGTCAAGGTTGGCTATATCATATGATTTGCTTACAGACAGAGATAGGCAGATGGAGAGACTCCGTGTAGAGCGAGAGGTACAGGCCTGGATAGCTACTCATTAGGGACAGAGGGCTACATATTATTATGCTCTTTACCATGCAGCAATGCCAGCAGGGCAGAGGGAAGTATCTTTTTCTCGGTTAGCCCAGCAGTTTGAGGGGGAAATACCTCCTCCTCCTCCATTTGTACCGCCTCCTCCTCCACTAGATCAGGGAGAGGGGGAGCCAGAGCTAATTATTTTGTCATATTTTGTATATCTGAGTTCACATTGTATATCCGGATCTTGCTGAGATCTATTTTTTTGTATATGACATTCGTATATGTATATCTAATTCATTATGTCTCACCAATACTCTGATACTCTTTATGTAGCTTGTCCCATATTTTGATTTGTACCATGTATATATCTGATGCAGCTTCCTGATCTTGATATGTTTCATGAGTTCTTTGTGCTTTGATAGATTTTATTGGCACATGTGATGATATCTTGGTCTCTTGATGAGTTAGATTTAGATGATGACATCTTTTTATGATTGGATGTGACTACTGATATAAATATGTTTTAAATGATACTTATGTGAAGATGAAATTGTATGTTTCTTTCGATTTTCCTTTTATTCAATATAGATGTATGGATGCACTTTATGAGAAAGTAAAAATGCAATACATGGATGCTTTCTTTTAGTATTTTCCTATTGCTTCTTTTCATGAATGCAAAATGTATGCTATGGATGTGCAACAATAGATATATCAGTAATATGGATGATGTAATTAACTTGATTTTGAAGGAGAAGAAATTTAATTAATTTAGAGCTCAAAATGCCATTAATGCTTCTCCTTTCTTGTTTATATCCCATGCAATTTATCAAAAATGTAATGATATGCATACTCTTAGGACTTTGTCACTAGTATGCAAATGTATAGCTTTTTATCATCATTTGGGCACTTTTTTGGAACGGATACCACCTGATAGTAGAACCATCACTAATACCCACTGATATTATGATAATATGAATACTATGTTTTATTGAAATGTCAAAAATAGACTTAGGCATCAAGACATAGAAGCCAGGATAACAAAATAGTCACCTTCCTTTTAATATACTAGATTCTGAATAAGGCAAGATATTGGACCCGCAATAACCTTAGAAATTCATATCCTTGGGTACATTATGATTCGTATACCTTAGTGAGAATCTGGACCAGAAAATAGACAAGGAAAATGTTTCAACCTCACCATAGTTTACACATAACAAAGATTAAGATATATACGGCTATCCACCCATAGTGGCAGCTCATATCATAAACATCCCAGTTAGGTGAAATTTATAGGATCATTTGGAACAATCACCATACGAAGAAAATCAAGAAAACATTATGCCCCCTATCCTTGTGACTCTTTGTCGTGCACAGACGTCATTGAGTAACTAACAAGACATAACAAATCATCAATTGTGAATCAAGCAAATAAAGTTTATAATTACTTAGATGCCCCTAGTTGAATACATCATCAGGACATTAAAGAATCATAATCTAACCAATATCAAACTGTGTGTTTAAGTAGTACCTGTTCATTCATTTGTCAAACACAATAAAGATTCATCAATTAGAAAATTGGAATACAAGCAATATGGTGTTCCATGTCTCTGCATTGATAGGATAATCTATTTCACATTTGCGATCCAATACAGCCTTGCAGGAACTCTGTCATTGTAACTGTCATGTCTAGATATGTAATATTTTGAAAAGACATCCTTGTTTTGAAAAAAGTGATATATTTTTGCATGTATAAAGAAACATTGTGTTCGTGAGGCAAACCATCCTAGAGAAACCTAGCTACCATAACCTACCATACTAGCAAAGATGCCCCCAGTGCAGAATGACTTATTCCTAAGACATAGATGTAGACAAATTCCAAGAGAGGATAAGATAGCCATGTAGGAAATGAAGTCAGCGTATGAGCACAGGTGTAATTATGAAGGCCTAGTATCAGTAGTGCATTGATAGATGGAGCGCAGAACACAAGTGACGCCTGATTGCCATGTTTTCACCACTTGGAAAGATCTTTTCTTTTCTTTTTGCTACCAAGATGCATGTTTTACCAGGTGTTCATCAAGGCACTTTTCTCTTTTTCTATTTTTTTTTCTATTTTTTATTTTTTGAATGTTTTTGTAGTATCAAGGCGCCTATTTGCCAGGTTTTCACCAAGGATACCCTTTCTGTAGGACCTTTTCCACTATTTTTTGATTTCTTCAGGATCAATTTTATGAATGTTTTTGGTATTTTGTAAAAAAAATTTGCTGTACAGGCTCTGCTAGCTGAACATCAAGCGTAGAACTACTTCAAATGTAGAGTTTTGATAGGATCTGGAAGAACGTCTCCCTCAGGTGTAGCTAGTTGATAAGCTCCAGTCCCCAAAGTAGCAGTGATAACATAAGGTCCCTGCATGTGAGGTTCAAATTTTCCTTTCTACTCTCTGTTAGGCTAGTTCTTAGGATTCTCCTTGAGGACGAGATCTCCTACTCCAATTTTGTGTTGTTTGACCTTCTTATTGTAACCTTTGGACATACGTGCTTGATACACTTTGAGGTAATCGAACACTTGTTTTCTGTGCTCATCTAGTAAGTCCATATAATTTACCCTATCTATGTGGTACTGCTCATCAGTAACAAGACCTTGTAAAGATATTTGCAAAGATGGGATTTTAACCTCAATAGGTAGTACTACTTCAGTGCCATAGACTAGAGCAAATTACATGGCTCCAGTTGGTGTTCTTATGCTTTTTCTGTAGGCCCATAGTGCCAGATTAAGTTTTAGATGTCAGTCTCTGCCAGACTTGCTCGCAGTTTGGTGTAGGATCTTGAGAATATTTTTGTTTGATGCCTCAGCTTGTCCATTACCTTGAGGGTAATATATTGAGGAGCAAAGTTGAGTGATATGGAACTGTTTACAAAGGTCATCAATGTCTTGATTTTTAAATTGGCCCCCATTGTCTATTACAATTGAAGAGGGTATCCCATATCTACAAATAATATAGTTTAGAATGAACATAGCCACCTATTTGTTAGTGGCTATAATTAGCGGCACGGCCTCGACCCACTTTGTAAAATACTCAATGGCCGTAATGATGAACTTGTGTCCATTTGAAGAGTTGGGATATATTTGTCCAACCAAGTCAAATGCCCATTGCTGAAATGGCTAATGTGTTATGAAAGGTATAAGTTCTCTGGTAGGAGCATGGATAAGATTTCCATGTGTCTATCATTTAAGACATTCTTTTGAAAACTGAATAGCATCTCTCTCCATGGTAGGCCAACAATACCCTACTCTGAGTAGTTTCTTGGCTAATGAAAATTCGTTTGAGTGTGATCCACACACACTTTTGTGGACTTCTTTTAATGCTAGATCAGAATCTTCGAGTTCTAAACACCTAAGAAGTGTACCGTCGAGACCACGTCAATATAGGTTTTTAGTTATGAGGACGTAACGTGATGCTATCCTAATCAGGGATCTTTTCTCATTTTGGGATAGATTGTTAGGGATGGTTTGGTCATAAAGGTAATCAGTGATATTGGCATACCGAGATTAGTCTGGGGTATTCAAAGCACATATTACCTGGTATTCAGGGGTATCAAATGCAGGATAGGATAATTCTTCCACCAAGAAGTCATAGCATAATTGATGTTCTTCTAGTTGTAACATGGATGCCAAGGTAGCCATAGCATCTGCAGCTTTGTTCTTTGATCTGGGTATCTGCTGGAAGGTGACAAGGATAAAGTATTTCTTTAGGTCATCAATTAATTTCTTGTAATGCATCAAATTCTCATCTTTCATTTGATACTCCCCATTGACTTGATTGATAATTAGTTGGGAGTCACCATATACGTGTAATTCTATAATCTTCCACTCCATAGCTAGCTTAAGGCCATTTACCAATGCTTCATATTCTCATATATTTTTGGTGCATGGAAACATCAATTTGTAATTTTTGGGAATCTTGTAGCCTTGAGGAGTTATGAATAGGACCCCTGCTCCAGATCCTTATTGAGTGAATGAACCATCAAAGTACATCTTCCATGGATATTCAGTCAGATGCATGATTGTTTCATCAGGGAATTCAATTAGTAAAGGTTCATCATCCTGGAGTGGTGAACCAGCCAATTGATCTGCAAGGACCTGTCCCTTGATAGCTCTCCATTCTACATATTCAATGTCAAACTCACTTAGAATTAGGACCCATTTTGCCAAACGTCTTGTTAATGCTGTTCTACTCAAAAGGTACTTTAGAGGATCAAGTTTAGCAATGAGCTTTATTGTATGAGAGAGCATATAGTGCCTCAATTTTTTGATGCAAAGACGACTACTAAGCATGCTTTTTCAATAATGCTATAATTGAGATCATAGGCGACCAGTGTTCTACTAATGTAGTAGATAGCTCTTTCTTTCTTGGTTTCATCCTCTTATGCCAGTAATACTCCTAGGGATGTAGTTGTAGCTGAAATGTATAGGAGTAGGGGTTTTCCATGAATAGGCACCATAAGAATAGGAGGAGCAGCCAGATATCCTTTCAATTCTCTAAAGTTTGCTTCGTAGTGTTCATCCCATTTGAAGGTAACCCCTTTATGTAGTAACTTAGTAAAGGGTTGTGCCCTATCTGCAAGTTGGGACATGAATCGCCTGATGGAATGAACTCTTCCTTGTAGTGTCCTCATTTGACTGATGTTGCGCGGAGGAGCCATCTCTAGTATAACCTTAACTTTAGCAGGGTCTACCTCAATTCCCTTCATTGAAATAATGAATCCTAGGAGCTTTCCTGATTGGACCCCAAAGGCACATTTCTTTGGGTTGAGCCTGAGTTGAAACTGTTCCATTCAATCCAATATGTTTCTTAGGTCAGCAATGTGAGTACCTCTTTCTTTGGATTTAGCCAATGTGTCATCTACGTAGTCCTCCATGTTTTTGTGCATCATGTCATGGAATATAGTTTTCATGGCTCTTTGATATGTTGCACCGACATTCTTTAACTCGAAAGGCATGATGTTCCAGAAAAAGGTGCCCTATGCGCATGTGAATGCGATTTTCTCTTGATCCTCAAGGGTGATCTTGATTTGATTATAGCCTGAGAATCTATCCATTAATGAATACATCTGGAAGCCTGCTGTAAGGTCTATGATCATGTCAATGTTAGGTAGAGGGAAGTCATCTTTCAGACATGCTTTGTTCAAGTCTTTGAAGTCCGTACAGATCCTGATAGATTTATTAGATTTAGACATGGGGACCACATCGGAGATCCATCCTACATAGGAAATGACTCGAATAAATTCAGATTTTAACAACTTTTATAGCTCTACTTTTACCAATAATGTAACATGTAGATGCATCTTTCTAAGTTTTTGTTTCATGGGCTTGATCTCGGGAGCTATAGATAAGTGGTGCATGATTAGATTAGGCTCTAGCCCTAGCATATCCGTATAATACCATGCAAAGTTGATCTTCTTCTCTTTCAAGAACTCTATGAACTGTGCCTTCTCCTCTTCTGATAAAGATTGTGCAAGGTGGACTATTTAAGGATTTTCAATAGTGCCCAAATTTACTGGCTGTTTTGGTTCAATCAGTACTGAAGACCTTTCTTGAAAGTGTTCGGGAAGGATATCAAGAGTCTCATCCTTTGGTGCCTCGGAGAGGTTTTCACCATTGGATACATCTTTTTTCTTTACTAATTTCAGATCTGATACTGCCACAGAGTGGTTTTCACCATCAATCCACTTTTTCTTTTTCTTTTTCAGTTTTTGATTAAGAAACCTGATATCCTCCTGTGACATGTTATCGCTCCTTGCATTGGTGGAAGAATGGTATGTTTCACAAGCATTGATATAACAAGCTAGGGTGTGGTCATTGGGAAAGTTGAGGATATGAGTGGGATCTATTTCAGTCCAATCAATTAGGTCTGGAAGTACCAATGTTAGGGAGTCAGATTCTGGGAAGGATATCATCGCGCTAGCATCAAGACCATTAATCAACATGACGTGATCTGTTAAGTTAATTTCTTCAATATTTAGATCAGTAAGAGTGAGATCATTGTTAAAAGGGTCGTTGTTAGTCATATGCGGACAAAACTCTAGCGACTTGTCAGTAGAAATCTCATCATCATCTCTCCATAAAAGGAGGCTTCTTTCTTGTAGCCTATGAAATTCTTCTAGAATTATTTATTCACCAGTTTCTCCATCAATGATCAAGGGAAGGAACTCTTCTTCTGCTTTAGGATTATCAGTGTCATTGGGAGGAGTGTCCGATTGTTTACGAGGAGCTAAGGGAGCTACAAACATGTGAATTGTATCTATTCCAATATCTTCAGTGGAAACAGATAGCTCTTCCCATTCATAGTCATGAGAGTCAGTAACCTCATCATCGGATTTGTTTAAGTATTTAGCAATGGTTATCGAATGTACCCGGTTAGCTATCTGTAGATCAAAGTGTGGTAGATAAAGGATATGTGAAACTGTGACCAATTTCCCCTAGTTAGGATGTAAATCCTGTTGTCGGGGTGTCTCTTGAGAAATTGTTGCTATAATGTCTCCTACCTCTTGAATGGGAGGTTGTGCTAGTAAAGGGGTGTGAAGATCTTGTGGTACCTCAAAGCTGGGTACATAGAGTTCTCCTTGGTAGTTGGGGTCCTATGTGGCAACATGTAACAATCTCTCATAGGTCCACTACTCTAGTTTGTCTGTTTCATCACTCCCTTTATTTGAGTGTGGACTCTCTTTTGAAGCGGGTTTATCAATTTTAGTATTAAAACCCAGTCCTTTTTTATCCCTGGTATTCCGAAACTCCATGGGTATAGGTTCAATAAGCCCTCATCCTATGTCATTTAGAGGTCCTATTCCTTTGTATCCCATCTCTTTGAGGAAATCATATCCCTTTCCATACTGTTCTGGGGATATCTTCACATGTTTGACTTCAGCCTCCACCGTTTCTCCTTTGTAAAGCCAGTCCAAGACTGCCTGTTCTTCTGTGTTTTCTGAAGAAGATGTGGATGCCTTTACCATGCCCGTTTCTTTGTGTACTTCTGGCTTCTTGGAGGTTGTAGGTGTGAATGTCGATGAAGGTTTTCCATAGGATCTTGGTGACACTGAAAGTTCTATTAATGAGGGAGTCGAGTCTAGCTTGTACTCTCTCATACCTATTTCTTCAAGTTTCAAGGTTTTGCTAAAACTCTTCATAACCATGTCCTTGGTAGTTTCAGGAGTCACGACATCCATAGCCTCTTTGTTGTGCGGGATCCTGCTATTTTCTTTGATATTATTACAAGTGTAGTTAGCATCTACAGGAATCGTCACTTCCACCCCATTATGTGGGAATTTTATGCATTGGTGGTAAGTGGACGGTACATATTGCATTTTGTGAATCTATGGTCTCCCTAATAGGATATTGTAGGCCAATGGTAGATCTAGAACCTGACATATGACATTCCTCTCAATCGGTCTGACTTTGATAGGTAGAACAATAAGACCTCTGGAGGATCTTTCTTCCTCATCATAAGCTTTGATGGTTATTTTGCTTCTAGAGTCAATTTTTTTTTCTGAGAGACCCAATCTCTTGATTAGATCAAGTCTACAAATATTCAATCCCGCGCCCCCATCTATCAACACATGTCTAACATAGGACCTCAATATGGAGGGGTTGATTATGTGGATGTGTCAATAACTTATCATCCTCTTCAGAAAAGGAGAGGTAATGTGGTGCGGAGATGTGATTGACCATCGCTTGGAATTTGTCTATATTGATATCCTTTGGGATGTTAGCAGCATGTAGAGCTTGTTCTAGGATTTCCCTATGTACCGTGGATATTTTAAGCAACTCGAAAATGGAAATTTTGGCAGAGGTTTGTTGCAATTAGTCTACCAAGTCATATTTTGCTCCACGAATAGTAACCACATGTTTTGATGCTGGTTTAGGAATAGTTACAATAGGAACCTTGGATGTTGATGTCAGTTTTGGAGGTCCTTTGATTGTAACCTATGCTTGGCTCTGTGTTATAGCATTTGAGTGGAATGAGACACCTTTGATTGTGACCACATTGATGGATTCGGTCTTAATGTCTAGCATGTTGATCACATTGTCATTTTTGGAGTAGGTTTAGTTTACCTCATTACTCTTCCCTTTAGATGTTTCTCCTTGATCGTAATTAGGAAAGGGTTTGTTGAATTTTGTATGATCCTCATTGGTAGTGTGTCTGTCTACTTTGATCTTGCCTCCTTCGATGAGGTCTTGTATGACATGTTTAAGCTTTAGGCAATTATTAGTCGTGTGTCCCTTGTTTTTATGGAAGACACAATATAAATTATCATCCCACCATCTGGGTTTGACCATTGGTTCCCACGGTTTGGAATCTGGGATTGTAAGAACTTTGTTATCCAATAGTGTTTTGAGAACAGTCTCAAGAGGTTCTCCTAAAGGAGTGAATGTTCTTCGGGGTTTTGATGTTCATGTCCGACCCTTGCTATTATCGTTGTTTGCTTTGGGTACAGGAGTTGTTACCTTAGCATCCTTGCTTACTTGCATGCTATTAGTTAGATTGAATACCTCAGGTTTAAGATTAATGTTAGAGGCATCAAATACTCCGTCATTAACAACATTCTTGTTTTGCTTCCACCATTTAGGCTTGGAGGTGGAGTTGTTGGTTTTGTTTTCATTTTGAAGGGTGATCTCTCCCCTTTTGACCATGACTTCCTCTATGTGGAGGGCATTTTTAATCATTCTGTCGAAGCTTCAAGAGTCTTGCATTTGTAAAGTGTAGTTCAATTTAGGTACTAGATTATTAATGAATATCTATATCTTCTTTGTTTTGGGAATGACCCTTGAATATCATGCAAAAATCTTCCTCCATCTTTGTAGGAAGTGTGTAAATGATTCACCAGTTCTTTGCTTGGTATTACATAGGTCCATCATAGTCACATCATGTTGGATGTTGTAGGAGTAATGTTGGATGAATCGTTGGACCAACTCCTCAAATGTCTTGACCTTAGGGTTCAGTTTTGAGAACCACTCCATGGCATTACCTCCTAGACTTCCTAGAAATAGTTGCATGAGGTATGTAGGTTCATGCATATATTTTATGCTAAGAACATAATTTCCTCACATGGTCATGTGGATCAGTTTCTCCTGTGTACTTGTCATACTTTGGTCTTGCCATGTTGGGAGGAAATGGGACCATAGTGATACTCTTGACAAAAGGAAATGGACAAATGGCGTCCAAAGAGTATTTTGTTTTGGGCTTTTCTTTCTCCTGTTTGAGATTTGTGAGCTTTGTTTGCATCAAATTAATTTTTTTGGTGAGAATTGATATAGGATTGGGTACCTCTTTTTCTTTGAGTTTTTCTACATCATAATCCATGGGTAATTTGACACCGGTGGATGCTAGATGGAGGAATTACTTTTCTTTATCTTCATCAATTATCTGTTCCAATATCTTGTGGAACCTCTTACTCTGTTTGAGTTTTTCATACTCATCTTCGGGGATCTCTCCTTCACTTTCTGATCCAAATGGTCCATGTTCAAATTTGGGTCTTTCCTCCTCATCCGTATCTTTGAGATTTTGGTGTTTGCCATCGTTATACTCCTCAAAAGCCTCACTCCATCTACGAGTGTCGCTATCCATTTGCAGGGAGTCAAGATTGAGTAGGGAACTATGAGAAGTTTCTCCTTGAAAGTGTGGTGTTTTAGGAGGCACTTTTGATCCTTTAGACATGTACTTGTTGCGTCTTGTGTTAACCATGAAGTTGTTTCTCAACTTTGTCAATATTTTCCAATAATGCAAGTGAGAGCTTCAGACCGTTCAAGTGGGTGTGTCTAGATAAAAGTAATTGCTTCTTGTTGGTGGATGTAAATGATTCAAGTGTCAGAGGGTTAGAATACCCTGATAGTGAGCTGGGAACCAAGTTGTTGGTAAAAAGAGGGTAGACCACACGTATTGAACTGATCGTAAAAGACTGACTAAGCATGCAAGGTAGACGTTCGAAAGAGTTTTAAAATTTCTATAGGGAGACTAGAAAAGACAATAGGAACCAACTAAAGAGCCAAAAGGGTATCCTAATCAACTGAGACTTTTGAATAAAAACTTCTACAAGTACCCTCTATTCTGGATGCGAGCTCCCAGATGCGAGCCTAAATACTAGATGCGACTATGTGCTGACCAAATGCGAACTAGAATATAGGATGCAATCCCAAATATCAGATGCGATTTGGGAAATCTAGGATGCGATCTTATGATGACTTTGTCAGTTTTTGCCAGTTTTGAAATTTGCATTTTGGGAGTTCGTGCAATTTGTCTGATTTGTGATCATGTTTGGAGACTTGCCAGTGAAGAAAATATGTTTCTGAAGCTTTGAATATTATGACTTGTTTGAAGGATTTTATCTTTTTAGTGATCTTTCAAGCACGTCAAACAAATTTACATTGTTAGGAGGGTGAAACAAACACTCATCTTTTTCCTATTCTCTAGGTGGAAGATGAAAATCTTTGCTCTTTGACTCAGTTACATGCTCAAATGCTAATCAGAATACAGCCATCACTAAGCATGCAATGGCTCTAGTCATGATGTTGTATTAGCTGACTCCAAATGCAAGTGAGGGCACAATATGACAAGTGTCTTGGGGCAATTATTTTTTTCCTTGCACAAAGATTATCAACCTTTCGGGGATGAATCAGGAATTCTTTCGGTTGAAGTTATTGTAGATTATTGGGCAATTCATTAGAAACCATTCCCCATAAAATTGCACAAGGCAAAATTCAGGCGTATAGCCCTATGAGTACCTGAATGTATGTAGTCGTGCAAGAAAGATTCATGCAGCTCCACTCTACATACACCCAAGCATGTTCAAGGAATGATGTCAAAATTCCATGAACAAAACCGGCTCCGTCTTCTGAGGCTTTAGCCTACAAGGAAGCAACTATTTATAGTGAGTTGGAAGGGTTGGCATAAAACCTATCCTCACTTGGGTCGATCCTGGGAGATTTTTTCCTCAACTGGCAAGCCCTCTACTGTTTAAATATATGTACCAAGGATTGGTGAGCTTTGGATGTCTGGATTTCTGATTCTTCCGAAGAAGAAGAGCATACTCTCCTAATCTAAACCGTTTTCTCCCAAAATAGAATCAAGCAAAGTGGTTCTGTCCCTCAAGCAATGTTGTGCCTGATTTAGATGTTCCTATTTTAATGAAAATAAGATTGCTTGAAAAAGAGATTTGCCTTGTTCAATTAGCCACAATATTTAGTGAGTTTGCTTGTTCAATTTCTGTGTCCCAAAAATGAATTATACAATTGAGCTTATTTTTTGATCCACAAGATTTTAGTGATTTGTGTTGTTCATTTACTGATCCCAAAAGAATTATACAATTTATTGCTTGTTCAATTAACTCCAAATTTTGTTCAACCCATAAACTGATGTGTGAGTTTCTGATTTTCCTTAAAAGGAAAAGAGCATAGTCCTCTAGTTAGTTTAGTGATAGATTGGAAAATGTATCTTAGTGTTTAAAGTAATTAAATAGAGGTCAAGATGGGGGTTGGGCAACCTGAAAAACCAAGTTAGTTTGTTATGTAGCAACTCCCACAAAAAACCACCAATGTCAACCTACAAATATTCGTTAAGCTATCCAAAAGATCAAAGAAGTCAATCACACAAACGTTAGTGGTTAGGCAAAGTAGTTCACTAAAAATTTTACCAGATGCGATCTAGAAAGACAAAAAATGACACAAGACCAAATATGACCTTCCTTACCAGATGTGATTTAATGCTTACCAGATGCGAGCGTAAACTAGAAACGATCTGGGAAATCCCAGATGCGAGCCTCATTTGCTACAGTGCAAGCGTGTATCCCGGATGAGATCCTGAATGGCCAAAAATGACCCTGTAACAGAAATCTGGGCATGCAAATTAGTGAAAAAGTGATATAAAATGAGGCCAAGTTGGAAATCGTGGCCCACGGTGGGTGCTAGAAATGTGTGTATATTTGTGCACCTGTTATCTGCAACACAACACTTCAATAAGTCATTCTGTTAGTGAGAAACAAGGGTTAATGAATATATAAGCCATAACATCGACTTATTGATTTCTAACTAGGATGAGTGTAGAAAATAACATAAAAGCCCTTAGATTATGCTAAATACCAGTGGCATAAACAACCTAGCATGAAAGATTTAGTTTAAAAACAACTATTCAACTATTTAGCATGCATATTACTCTAAAATGGACATTATAAACATATGAGAAAGTGACTAATGGAGTGTGTATGAAGCTAGG
>MU225181.1:2196422-2210273 GCA_018584345.1 Thuja plicata | reverse complement strand
GGCCACTTGAGATACTATGACTCTATAATTGTTTAGAGTAGTTTAGATTATAGTTCAGATGCTTAGTGATCAGTAATGTGTTGTTTGAGATCAGTTGTCTTGCTATGATATTAAGTTGTGTAGTTGTGTACCATCTACAGCCACTATTGTAGCAATTTACAGAGTTTCCTGCAGCCATTACTGTGCAGTTTCCTGTAGCCATTACTGTGCAGTTAGATTCATTTCAGCCATTGTTATATTTTTAGTTTTACAATGAGAGAATAACTTAAAGAATCCCATAGTGCATATACTTTGCATATTCATTTGAAGTATACGTCCTTGCGTTGATAATTTAAATGTTACTTCATGTTAAGGAGAATTGCTTCTCGGTAGGATGTCCAATCACTGAGTCATGGTAATTGCCTAGTTTTTGATTCCTTAATGAAGCCCAACAATGTCTATATAAAGAGATAAGAAATTCATTATGAAAAAAGAGGAATGCTGAATATATTATGGTGAAGATAGAATTCTTCATGTAGATCTAATCATACAGGCTAAAGAACAGAGCCAAATAATTCTCCAGACACCGAGCAACAGAGGACAGAGCATTCACCAAGCAGAAAGGACAAAGAGTGAAAGAAAAGGAATGGAAGTGAACATTGATCAGAGAGCTATTATTAGACTAAAAATAGATTTGAATATCTGCATGTTAAATTTGTATTAATGAACAAATAATTTACTGTATCATTTTAACCATTGATTCAGAAAATCCCTTAACCGAGTGGGATTTAACAGTCCTTAATGTATTGAGATACTCAAGAGTATCAAAAGGTTTTCTTGTTGACAACATAGTGAGTGCTAGGTCAAAAGACAAACTCTTAGTTTTAAATTCTCTAACAAGGTCGCACTTAATAGTGTGTTTGTAACCTTTTACAGGGTTGGCTCTTCACCGAGCTCACTTCAAAAGAGTGAAAATGTTTGGGTTACCGGTCCCATGTGGTGTTTTCCCTTAACAGGGTTTCTAGGTTAAAATCTATGTGTCAAATGTGTATATGGTTTATTGCATTGATATTTTTATTTACACACTATTGAAACTGGATTGGTCGGTTAACACTAATTTTATTTACTACTATTCGGTAAAGTCTAGAAAAGATAAAAATTATATCTTACCGAGAAGGTTATATTTGTTAAAATTATTTAAGGCATACATCTTGATGGACTGAAAGATAATAGAGGATATTGTATTTAAGATATAAGTTTTGGTTGGATTTTTGGAATTATTTTATGGTCACTGATTCACCCCCCCCCCCCCCNGATTCCCCCCCCCCCCCCCCTCCCCCTCTCAGTTATTCTAACAATTGGTATTAGATTTTTGGTGGTTGGAAGAGAGTTTAAAGACTTAAGCTAAAGATCACAAGATGAGTAAAAGGGATGTGCCTAAGTTGAACAAGGACAACTTTGCATCATGGAAAAATAGGATAAGACTTCATCTATCAGGTATTGGAAATGATGTCGCACAACACTTGGATACTGAATATGTTGCACCTACGAGACCTCTAACTGTTGATCAATTAAGAGAGAAATATGAACACAATTCTATGATGATAGAACTTGCTTCTTCACTATCTGATGCTGAATTTGAAGATGTGAAATCATGCACCTTTGCAAAGCAAATGTTGGACAAACTCGAGCTAGTACATGAAGGAGACACCAATCTTATGAGAGATAAAGTTGAATGCCTAAGAGGAAAGTTTGATGACCTAAGAATGAAAGAAGGAGAGAACATCACTCAGTATAGTAGCATAATCAAAGAATTTGTTAATGCTATCTATGGAGTAGGATTACTTGAGGAAGAAACAACTATAAGTAAAATTATGAGAACCTTACTACTTGTTTATGCTATTAGAGTATCTGCAATTCAAGAAATGAGAGAAGTAGAAAATAAAAATGTTACTCTTGATAGTTTGATTGGTAGACTTATTTCATTTGAGATGAATAACTATGACAATAGTGTCTTACCAACTATTGAGTCTACATTCAAATCTTCTCTGAAAATAAGCAAATCTAGTCACAAACACACTATGAGAAATGATAGTGACAGTGATAGTGATGAACAAGAACTTGAAGCACTAATGGCTAGAAGATTACTTAGAGGTAAAGGAAGTTATAAAGGTAAATTACCATTGGTTTATTTTAATTGCCAAGAAATCGGATATTTTGTTGTTAGAAGCCCTAACAAGAGAAAGGATGAAAGAAACAACGACAGATCTTATGAAAAGAAGTATGATAGAAGTGATGACCGAGACTACAGAAGCAACCAACATTTTGAAAGAAGAGATAACTGAGATTACAAGGACAAAGGAAAGAAGGCTTGTAACCTAGTTGAGAATAAAGCGGAAAATTCTAACACCGATTCTGATGAAGATGTTGAGGTAGTATTTGTTTCTATGAAGCATGATTTAGACGAAGAAAGGTATGTTGAAACAACACTCATATCTAAAGCTAGAAAAAAATGATGTCTAGATTATTGATAGTGGATGTACTCATGACATTATTGGAGATAAAGAAAATTTTGAAACTTTTGAATGTTATAATGGTGGATGAGTTAGGATGGGTAATGACTCACCTTTCCTCGTTGAAGCCAAAGGTACAATCATGTTGAATAATATGTTCAGATGTGAAAATGCATATTGGGTGAAAGGAATTAACTATAATCTATTGAGTGTTTCACAACTGAACAATACAGGACACCAAGTTGCATTTGAGAACAAAAAGACAATGATCTATAATGAAAAAGGAAAGTTGATCGGTACTAGTGAACAAACAAACGGTAATCTATTCTATCTTGATGATATTGAGACCACTTTTTTATTGACTATAAATGAAGATGTTTGGTTGTGGCATAAAATTTTATGTCATGTGAACTTTGACAACATGGTTAAGATAAGTAAGAGGCTTACCAAGTATTTCAAAACCCGACCATGTTATGTGGATTAACTGTCAAATAGGAAAATGAAAAAGTCTAGTTTGAAAAGAAAAACCTACACATCTAATGTTATTCTAGAGCTAGTCTATACTGACTTATGTGGACCAATGATAAAAAAGAGCTATTATGGTAATAGATACTTTATTCTATTTGTTGATGATTGTTCTAAGATGATGAGTGTTATGTTCTTAAAAGAGAAATCTAAAGCATTTAAGATGTTCAAATGGTATAAAGGAAAAGTTGAAAAACAAAGTAGAAAAGAACTGAAATGTTTAAGATTAGATAGAGGAGGAGACTTTATTTCTGACGAGTTCACTAACTTTTGTAATGAGCATGGGATTACAAGACAGGTTTCTACATTGAGAACACCACAGCAGAATGGGATTGTTGAAAGAAGAAAAAGATCAATTATTGGTTGTGCCAAAACACCGATTATTGAAAAAGGCATCACACAAACATTCGAGAGAGCAGTTGTAAGTACTATTGTCTATACACTAAACCGAGTTAAATTGAAGAAAGACTCCAATAAGACACCTTATGAACTATGGTATGGATACACACCAAATGTGAGTTACTTTAGAATTTTTGGAAGTCAATGTTATATACCAAAAGATGATAGAAATGGGAAACTTGACTCTAAAAGTGATGAAGGAATATTTCTATGATATTCTACTAAAAGAAAAGCTTATCAATGTCTGAACAAATCTTCTAAAAAAATCATTGAAAGTGAAAATGTTAAAGTGGATGAATTTGCTAAGAAAAATGATGAGGAAAGCAGAAAGGAACCTGAAGATTACAATAGATTTGTCTACATAGAAGAACCTGACATCTTAACGATAGAACAATACAACCGAGCAACAGGCTACATACACAAAGAATCAGGAAAATGCTCACAATGTTGAACTGAGTGATAATGAAGATCAAAATTAAGATCAGAATGGAGATCAAAATGAAGAACAGAGATCTGAAATTGTACTTGCTAAATATTTCAGAAGACACCATCCACAGTACTAGATCATTGGAGACAAAAGAGTTGGAATGAGAACAAGAAGTAAGTCTCTTAACACTAGATGCTTGATTTGTGATTTTGAGCCTAAATCTGTTAATGCTGCACTTGAGAATCAAGAATGGGTTAGTGCAATGAATGAAGTGATTGAACAATTTGAGAAGAATAAAACATGGACATTAGTACCCAGACCGAGTGACAAAATTGTCATTGGTACCAAATGGATATTCAGAAACAAACTCAATGAGAATGGAGAAGTCACAAGAAACAAAGCAAGACTGGTATGTAAAGAGTATGCACAAGAAGAAGGTATTGAATATGGAGAAACCTTTGCACCAGTTGCCAGACTATAAGGAGTAAGAATTCTACTTTCTTGTGATGCCTTTAAAGGATTAAAATTATACCAAATGGATGTTAGATCTGCATTTCTAAATGGAATACTAGAAGAGGAGGTATACATTGAAAAACCTGAAGGGTTTGTTGATCCTAACAAGAGGAACATGGTTTTTAGACTACACAAATCCTTTTATGGATTAAAACAAGCACCGAGAGAATGGTATGAAAGACTTCACTCTTATCTCATTAGTATTGGATTTTTCAAAACAAGTGACAAAAATAACCTATATTTGAAAGGAGATACTCATGATAAGACTTTGATTGCTGAGATATTTGTTGATGATATCATATTTGGAGGTAATAATATGCTATGCAAATTGTTTCCTGATGAAATGAGAAAATAATTTGAAATGTCTATGTTTGGAGAGATCAAATTTTTTCTTGGCCTATAGATTATACAATAGGATGAAGGCATCTACATTACACAATCCAAATACATCAAAGAAGTTATGAAGATATTCAAGATTGAGGACTCAAAACCAGTTGGAACACCTATGGCAACTAGATGGAAATTGACAAAGGAAAACAAAACAACTGAGGTAAATCAGACCTTATACAAATCTATGATTGGAAAACTAATGTATGTTGTACACACTAGACCAGATATAGCACATACAGTTGGTATGGTTGCAAGATTCTCTGTTAATCCTAAGGAATCACACATGACTATTGTTAAAAGAATTTTGAGGCATCTACATTAGAAAATCCAAATACATCAAAGAAGGTATGAATATATTCAAAATTGAGGACTCAAAACCAGTTGGAACACCTATAGAAACCGGATGGAAATTGACAAAGGAAGAAAAAACAACCAAGGTAAATGATACCTTATACAGATCTATGGTTGGCAAACTAATGTATGTTTTACACACTAGACCAGATATAGCACACGCAGGTGGTATAGTTGCAAGATTCTATGCTAATCCTAAGGAATCACACATGAATGTTGTTAAAACAATTTTAAGATATCTGAATAATACTGAAGACTATGGTTTGTGGTACAATAAAGAAGGAAAATTTGAGCTACAAGTTTATATTGATTCTAATTGGTCTGGAAACTTAGATGATAGAAAGAGCACAATAGGAGGAGCATTCTTTATGGGTGATATACTTGTCACATGGATAAGTAAAAAGCAAACATGCATATATCTTAATCAACTATAGAAGCAAAATATGTAGTTGCTACTGCAAATTGCTCTAACATTGCATGGATCAAGAAAGCTTTGAAAGGTATGAATGAAGAAATTCTTGACCTCGTAATTATCTATTGTGATAATACAAGGGCTATAAATATTTCAAAGAACCCTGTGATGCATGCTAAGACAAAGCACATAGCTATTAAGTATCATTACTTGAGGAAAAAAGTACAAGAGAAGCAGGTGATACTAGAATATGTACAATCCAAATAACTACTAGCAAGCATCTTCACAAAACCGTTACCAAAGGATACATTTGAGTACCCAAGGAATAGACTAGGGGTTTGACCCTTGTCTACTGGTCACTAAGCTGACTTGGAGGCTGCATCAACCTACACATTATCAGAAGATCAATCATGTTGATGCAAGCTAAGATATGGACTGGAATGATATATCAGTACATGGGGGTACTATAGAGCTGTAAAACTTTTGGAATTATTGTCAAAGGGGGAGAGATATTAAATGAAATATACATCATGAAGAAGAACATCCAAAGGGAGAAATACATTCAATGAAGTGAGCATCCATCAAAGGGAGAGAATTGGAGAGAGTTAACACTGCTACATATCTATCCAGAAAAGGGAGAAGAGATTCTACAAGAAAGGGAGAGACATAATTTGAAAACAGAATTGCTACACCTATCCATTGAAGGGAATGAAGAAAGGGTGAGAACACAACAAGAATCAAGTTTGAGCTAGAAGAGCTTACCGAGATTCAAATATTTGAATTGGTCATAGAATAATAAGATTGGTATTTATGGCATATATTATACTGCATATTTCATAGTATGTTTCCATCAATTCCAAAGGGAGAGATTGATGAACTACAAGTGATTGAATGTTTGAAGATGATAAGTTGATGATCACTGAGCTATAAAAGTGAATGCAAGACATTAAATCAATTAATGTATTGTATTTTCATTGATGTCAACTTGATATGGTATGATTATTCATACACATATCAGTCATAATCTTGAAGAGATGAAGAGACAAAGTTTATGTTATTGGTAAAACATAAAAGTTTAGTATACACCAAGTGATAGTAAACACTGACAGATAGTACATAAACTAAGCACAGTAGTAACCAAGAAAGTGTTACCGAGCAGTTCACGGTGTATACCGAGTACCGAGCATAACTGAAGTTTCTACCAAGCATAACTGAAGTTGATGACCGATCAGAACTGAAGTTCAAGAATGACAAAACTACTTAGTTGGCAAGAGCTATATTTAGAGATTAGTTGTTTGATTGTTTTATTCTTAATGATCAATTAAAATAAAGCATGGAAGATATTTAAAAGTGTATTTATCAAGGAGTGATCTATGGAAAAAAATTAAATTAAATTAGAGCTTTATGAGATAAAGCA
The DNA here is from genome assembly GCA_018584345.1 of Thuja plicata. Taxonomy (NCBI): domain Eukaryota; kingdom Viridiplantae; phylum Streptophyta; class Pinopsida; order Cupressales; family Cupressaceae; genus Thuja; species Thuja plicata. The sequence continues at coordinate 2,203,347 of MU225181.1, read as the reverse complement.
AAGAATGACAAGTTTTACAGATCAAGAAGTGATCTAAGACAAAAACAAGGAGATTGAGAGGCTAATCATGTCTATATAAAGAGACAATGAATTCATTATGAAAAAAGAGGAATGCTGAATTTATTTTGATGAAGATGGAATTCTTCATCTAGATCTGATCATACATGCTGAAGAAGAGAGCCAAAGAATTCTGCAGACACCGAGCAACAAAGGATATGGCATTCACCGAGCATAAAGAACAAAGAATGAAAGCAAAGGAACTGAAGTGAACATTGATCAGAGAGGTATTATTGGACTAAAAATATATATGAATATATGCAAGTTAAAGTTGTATTATTGTTCACAGATCATTTGTTGTATGAGTTTAACCATTGATTCAGAAAATCTCTTATCTGAGTGGGATTTAACAGTCCTTAATGTATTGAGATACTCAAGAGTATCAAAAGGTTTTCTTGTTGACAGCATAGTGAGTTCTAGGTCAAAAGACAAACTGTTAGTTTTAAATCCTCTAACAAGGTCGCACTTAACAATGTGTTTGTAACCTTTAACAGGGTTGGCTCTTCACCGAGTTCACTTCAGAAGAGTGAAAATTTTTGGGTTATCAGTCCCAAGTGGTTTTTTCCCTTAACAGGGTTTCCACGTTAAAATCTATGTGTCAAATGTGTATATGGTTTATTGCATTGATATTTTTCTTTACACACTATTGAAACTAGATTGGTCGGTTAACAATAAGTTTATTTACTGATATTTGGTAAAGTCTAGAAAAGATAAAAAGTATATCTTACCGAGTAGGTTATATTTGTTAAGATTATTTAAGGAAGACATCTTGATGGACTGAAAGATAACTAGAGGATATGGGTGGCTGCAAGAATTTGAGTTGCACTTTTGGGCAAAAAGTGGAAGTGTTTTCCCTATTTTTCAAATTTCCTGTCAATTGATGTCAAAATTTGAGGCACTTAGAGATTGAATCTCAAAAAAATCCACAATAGATAATGTAGTTCTCAGAGTCCATTTTTCAAATATGTAATTTATTTGAATACCCATATGGTAGAAAATATATTTAGTAGGCATGTTTAAAAACCTCTTTTTCAAAATGTCTGTCTCGGGACCATACCCCGCATGTGTATGACCACCCTATTTTGAAGTAAATAAATGAATTTTTCTAAATCCTTTTGGGGGAAGGTACCTAACACATCAAAGATTGGTCATAATATTTTTGCTTATTTTTTAATTAAATATTTTTTTATTAATTATTAATTGACTATAAAATACATTTTCAAAACCTCTTGTGTACCACCACCATAATTTGATAAAAATTTCACTTTTTTGAAAAAAAAATTATTTTTTATTTTGAAGAAAATTCTATGTAGATTAGTCTCATATAATTCATTTTTTCAAAAACGTAAAATCAAAAAAGTTATTAAAGTTTTAGTGAACCTTACTATTTTTAGTTTAGGTACCACTTTTGATTAATAAATATTGTAAAAATAGTAAAATTTATCATATCACTATAAAATTTATATTTTTGAAATCTAGACAGTGAGATCTCTAATGGGTTTTAATTTCATCAAAAAATTTGGTTAGAAAGACCCTCAAAAAATTACGACAAGACAGAAATCTGGTGTGCAAATGTCTTAGCCATTATTTTGGAGGTCCAAGCATAGGCTTGGTCCCACCAAACCTGTCCCAAACCAAAATCCAATACAAATGGTGGTTTGGTAAATTCAAATTTTAAAAAACGGGCACACGTTTAAAAACGTGTACTCGTTTCTTAAATGTAATAAATCAGCATGTAAAAATGAGTTTCTTAAAAAAAAAAAATTTAAAACGGGTACCCGTTATGAAAAATGAACACCCATTTTGAAAAAAAATGGGCACCCATTTTTTGAATTTTAGATCGGGTGTCCGAGCCTAAGATGGGTGCCCGTTTCTAGCGGTAGTTTTGAAGCCCACAAGACTTCCGCAGAATTGGTACCCAACTTCTTGCACTTACCCATATTATATTTGAGATATAATTTTTGGTTGGATTTTTGTAATCATTTTAAGGTCACTGATTCCCCCCCCACCTCTCAGTTATTATAACAATAAATAGGAGTCTAGCATTAAACAGGGCAAGGCTATTTACCAGTGGTTGAATGGCTACTACAATAAAACTTAGATGCTCGAAATCTCATATAGCCTTTGATGGTAAAATTACCATGAAATGAATAAAGAAAATGATGATAGAAACTTATGATATAACCGTAAGGGCTGTCTTCATTATTTTAGGGAGTGAATTTATTGAAAATTACAATAGCCATTAGGTGAATTTGGATATCCCAGCTATGTTCATAGCCTCGGCCTTACAAGTTGATCATCATCTACAGGCTATTGGAAGGCTCTGCAGGAAAGTATTCAAAAGGAAATATCTTGTAGATTTGAACAAGGTGATTTCAAGTATAAAAGAAGACTTAACTATCCCAAAACCTAGAGATTACCAGCATTTTACCAGAAATGATAGGAAAATTTACATATTTTCCTATATTGGTGATTGAGGATAGGAATAGATACATTGAAGAGATGCCAACTATGGCAACCAGATGATATCTAGCATCATGGTTTTTAGACTACACAAAGCCTTGTATGGATTAAAACAAGCACCGCCTCGGTTAGAACTACTAATTGATCAAGTATTGGTACATTTTGATCAATTTGAGTTTCAGGTACTATCTGCAATAATATTTCCTTTGTATTATTCAGGACTTGTGAATTTTTGTGCTCCTTTTTGAGCTTGTCCAGTATTGCCTTCCTCTTGCAAAGTTTGCCATACTTGGTGAGTGACTTGGGATCTAGTGTTCTAGGATCACAGTCGGGTATGTCAATTATTTCTTCAAGTGTGATTGGTGCTTTTCTTTTCTTCTTCTTCTTTGAAATAGTATTGGAAGCAAGGGTATGTAGAACTATAGAAAGTTCATTCTCTGTTTCTTTTGATTTGGGTGATTGCATGGGAGGTGTGGTGCCTTTGGTATGCTACTCAAGATTAACCTGTTGGTCGGTAGTAGACATCTCTACATCACCCTTTTCTTTATCTGCAGCCTTGTCTTCTTCGGTGTGCTTGTTTTAATCCATACAAGGCTTTGTGTAGTCTGCAAAGGAACTAAAGTGAACATTGTTCAGATAGGTATTATTGGACTAACAATAGATCTGAATATCTTTAAGTTAAAGTTGTATTATTGAACAGATCACTTATTATATCAGTTTAACGATTGATTCAAAAAATCTCTTAACCGAGTGGGATTTAACAGTCCTTAATGTATTGAGATACTCAAGAGTATCGAAAGATTTTCTTGTTGACAGCATAGTGAGTGCTAGGTCAAAAGACAAACTGTTAGTTTTAAATCCTCTAACAAGGTCGCACTTAATAGTGTGTTTGTAACTTTTAACAGGGTTGGCTCTTCATCGAGCTCACTTCAGAAGAGTGGCAATTTTTGGGTTATTGGTCCCAAGTGATTTTTTTTCATTTAACAAGTTTTCCATGTTAAAATCTATGTGTCAAATGTGTATATGGTTTATTGTATTGATATTTTTCTTTACACACTATTGAAACTGGATTGGTCGGTTAACACTAAGTTTATTTACTGCTATTTGGAAAGTCTAGAAAAGATAAACAATATATCTTACCAAGTAGGTTATATTTGTTAAAATTATTTAAGGCAGGCATCTTGATGGACTGAAAGATAACTAGAGGATATTATATTTGAGATATAAGTTTTGGTTGGATTTTTGGAATCCTTTTAAGGCCACTGATTCCCCTTCCGCCCCCCTCTCAGTTATTCTAACAATAAATAGGAGTCTAGCATCAAACATGGCAATGCTAGTTACCAATGCTTCAATGGCTACTACAATAAAACTTAGATGCTCAAAATCTCATATAGACTTTGATGGTAAAATTACCATGAAAATAATCAAGAAAATGATGATAGCAACTTATGATATAACTGTAGGGGCTGTCTTCATTATTTTAGGGAGTGAATTTGTTGAAAATGACAATATCCATCGGGTGAATTCGGATATCCCAGATATGTTCATAGCCTCGGCCTTACAAGTTGATCCTCGTCTATAGGCTATTGGAAGGCTCTGCAGGAAAGTATTCAAAAGGAAATATATTGTAGATTTGAACAAGGTGATTTCAAGTATAAAAGAAGACTTAACTATCCCAAAACCTAGAGATTACTAGCATTTTATCAGAAACGGTAGGAAAATTACATATTTTCCTATATTGATAGTTGAGGACAAGAATAGATGCATTGAAGAGATGCCAGCTATAAGGAGAAACTTAGATTTCTTATTTATTTTTATGTATATCAGGATTACCCGTGAACCAAACTAGTTTGAAAAATTTGTAGTGGAAGATTAAGTGGGACTTAGTGTCCTTTATGATAAAATGTATGAAGAAGAATGATATTAATTAGAGAAGCTATACTTGTTTTATTGTTTTAATTTCTCTCTCGAGTAACAATTCTAGAAGATAAAAAAGATATGTTTTCATTTTCAAATATAATGAGAAGATATATAGTCATATATAAAATATATGAATATATAATATATATAAATATATATTGATATATGTAATCCACTTCATATATTCATATATAGGTATGTCTTTATATATGAGTATAAAGGTATATATGGATATATGTTTTTTCCTTATGTGGCAATGTTGATAAATCAAAATTGACTTAACAACTTAATTAGTCTTTAAGATAAAAGCAAGCTTAAAATCAAATAGATTGGCAATTATTAAAATATGCATAAGCGATGATTAAATAAGAAACAAAAACAATCAAGTAAAGTAATTATGAAATTTTTGGGAATTTTGGTAATCACTTTACAATAAAGTCTATCACATTAAAGGAGAAATTATGGCAATAAATTCTGTAGAGATTCGTATGATAGAATAATGAAATGATATGCCACAACTTCCCATCATCTTTTTTACTCATAAATGAAGAGTGCAATAATTAATACATTTAAGACAACATGTATTCATTATGCAATTAATAAAGGTTAAAAGTGGCATTGTCGAGGTATCGCAGAATAAATAAGAGTATAATCCTTTTGAAATCACATTTCATCTTTATAAACAAAAAGAAGAGACATTTGCTAATTGTTTGGCTTGAATTTACCCAGGAAGACAGAAGGTATGTGGTATATTATTAAGTTTATAACCTTTGTTTTTCTTTTATAGGTTTAAACTAATATGAGTGATTTTATTACATACAATGTATACCAATGTCAAAACCTTTCATGTCAAACATAAAAGAGATATGGCATTTCCATGCAAGATAACACCAGAAAGATGGAATATAATATGAAGACTTAACTAGAGAAGCTAGGTGATTCATACTTTGATTATAGCTTCATATTACAAACTAATGGCGAGAATTTAGGAGTTTTTATCTCATGTTTACTCAAGGTGGGGTATAGTAAGGCTAAGACTATAGGACTGTGTAGGAAGCTCTTCATATACAAAATCTTAGGAGGCCTAGAAGCGGTTGTAAATAGTATCAATTTCAGGCAAATGGTACCATACCCTGAAGACTACATGAAGGCTGCTATAGGAATTTTTGAACATGACGATAAGCTACCCTATAGACCATGTTTAATGTTTAAAGATTCTGAAGTCTTTGATAACCATTGGGAGGAGATTAAGCGAAATCTTCATTTTCTGATGCTATGGAAGCATGTTAGGACCTCCTCCGACCCAAACTGGCTTTCTCATTACTTTGAAGCGGAAGGCTTTAACGTTTCCCCACCTCCCAATCAAATAAATCTGGAACATATACAAAAATATCCACCAATCTTCATCAAAAAGGGATGGTTAAGAAAAAGCCCTGGCACAAAAGGAGGTAAGAGGCAAGATGAGGATACAGATGATCAAATTCTGATTCTTAAAAAAGTTGAGGAAAATGATAGTTCATAGTCTAGTAGAATAGTGGTCTTTTAGCGGAACGTACAACAAGATACACATTATAAAACTGCTATACTCTTTTTGATTAAGTATCCTTTTAGTTAAGTAGGGTTTACGGTGAACAAAGTGTAATAGAATATGGTGACTCAGATATTATAAGGGATAGATGGTAAGAGATAAACTCAAAAGAATGATCAATATGTTGTAATTAGATATATGATTATGAATTTATGAAGTAACCACTTTTAAAGTCTATAATCAAATTTCCCTGACAAACAACGTGCAATGAGAAAGACTTACTATTCAATACTAGGTAGAGCTTATGAATGAGCATCCAAATATATTTATATATTATTTTATGCATTTACTTTAAACATCTATAATTTTATTAGATGTACAAATAGGTATATGTATAAATATATTTATATATTTATATATATCCTTCTATATTTTTCTCAACAAATGTTTATAAAAATCTGACAAAAATAGGTAGGTTCTTGTATTAAATTTGTAATTTAGGAAGAATAGAAAAACTTGGATAATAAAGGTTAAATATAGTATACAAAGTAATGGGAATAAGTTTACAGGTCCTTAAAATGCAGAGTAAAGTTCCTTTTTTTAAGTTGTGTAATTATGGATAATAATATATATATATGGCAGAAAGAATAAACTTTAAATAGGACTCCTATATTTAGAGTCTGAAAGAATTGCATTAGATTCCCTATAAATTTTTAACACATGTTACGAGACAAAGATATAAACAAGTAATCAAATGTGAATACAGACAGCTTTATATGGAGATTATCTTGTAGATCTCTTATCTTGAAGTCAATACATAAGAAAGAAGTATTACAATGACTTCAGGTAAGAAATCCCCAAGATGGTTTCATGACCATGATCAAATCTTTACAGGTGCATAAAGATACATCTCCTAATAATGGAAAAGGCTTGAGATGAAACTAGTAGAGCGCGATA
>MU225181.1:2123687-2180437 GCA_018584345.1 Thuja plicata | reverse complement strand
GGGGGGGGGTGAATCAGTGGCCTCAATTATTTATCCAATTTAATCCACCAATCAATACTTCTCCAATTATTAAGTCCCTACAAGATGCATGCCTTTGAAATACTTGAAACAAATAACTGTCTGTCGGTTTACCTTGTCTGTCCTTCTTCTCCTTGATAACCGATAAGCAATAAACTGTATTTACCGATACTCGGTAAATATGTAGAGTATACCAATCAATCCATAAATGCTTATGTGAAATGTAAAACACTAAAGTAATAAACCACACACACATATAACACAAAGATTTTAACGTGGAAACCCTGTTAAGGGAAAAACCACTGGGACCAGTACCCCAAAGTTTCACTCTTCTAAAATGATCCCTGTAGGAGCCAACCCTATTAAAGGTTACAAACACACAGTTAAGTGCGACCTTGTTAGAGGATTTTTATACATAGGTTGTTACTTAGTATCTAGCATATATGCTAGACCATCCTTGAATCAGTCTCATGACTGTCAATAGGCTTTATGCTAATCTTACTACCATCCTTGAATTAGCCTCCTTCTTAAACTGTCAATAGGCTTTAGGTAAGACCGATGCTACTATCATGGGTCAACCTTCTGGTAATCTGTTAGGATATACCTCAATTACAAAAGATTATTAAGTCCTGCTTTGTTAAGAGACTTAATGCTTCAATGGTTAAACTGAAACAAAATGACCTATTTCTAATGCAACTGAATTGCAGATTTTCAGATCTATTTACTTACAATATCTTTCTGATCAATGTGTCAATTCAATTCCTTTGTACTTAACTCTTTCTGCTCTGTGATGTTGTGCTTTTTTGTTTGTCAGTGTCTGCAGAATTCTTTAGCTCTCCCTTAGCTTGATTGATCAGGACTGCATGAAGTTTAACATTCATCAGTTTCTCTTCAGCATATTCTATCAATTCACTCCCCCGTGTATCTGATTGCTTATGGGAATGAATTATGCTTGTCTCTTAAATAGACATGATATTCCTTAATTCTAGGTTATTCTTGATTCTTGGCATGAAAAACAATCTAGCCATGTTGATTTGCAGCTTTAACTCCTGATTTATCTCGCAGTTATCTTCTTGCCAACTGTACAAATCATTTACTTAACTGTGGTCGAATAAAACAAATCAAAAAACCAGTTAAGTTTATCCTTTAGCTCTGCTAGCTAGATATTTTGTCATTTTCTAATCTCACTGTTCTGTCGGTCAATTATGCAGTTCGTCACCGGTGACAACTGCCAGTTCCGTCGGTGTCGCTTCAATTAGCTTCAAGATCTCTGTCTATTGGGCATCATTGGATCTTGCTCATCGGGAAACACTATTTTTAGCTCATCGGGCATCATGTGATTCTGCTTCGTCAGGAAACATTGTCTTCAGCTCGTCGGGCGTCACTGTGACTTTATCTCTGTCTTTACCGATGGTGTGCACTCCGCCAGTGTAGTCTGTCACTTGGTGAATACTTGACTTTCATGCATTGCTAAAAGCATAACCTTTATTCTATTTATTCTCTGAAGTCTTTGGCATTATGTTTATGACCATACAGATGATATCAAGTTGACATCAATGACAATACAAACCATTAACTGATTTAATGTCTTGCATCATCTTCAACTTAACATTATCAAACATTCAATCAGTTACATGTCATCAACATGGAGCTGTTTGAGGCCAAGGTGACTACCCTGATGGTGGACTTATCTTGACGGTCCCTAGTCTTTTTTTTTCCCTATGTTATTTTCTTTTTTGGAGTCTCTATTTGTTTTTTGCTATGGCCTTTGTTGGCATGTTCTATCTTTTGGTTCTATTTCATTTCAGACTGGGCGTATTGTTATATGTTCAACTTTGTTTCAGGTTTCAGGAACCCTGTAAAACCTGTTTTACTTAATAAAAAACATTAGAATCCTTAATATGTCGAGGCTTGTGCAACCTACATTGGCCTAAAGATGGTGGCCTCTAATGGTTTCACCAAGGTTTGGCTCGAATGTGATTTGTTAAACATAATTAATTATGTTAGAGTGATACAAGCCTTGAGTTAGACTATAAAGAGCTTGATTCTAGACACTATAGTATGTTCAATTTCTTTGAGAATTTTAAAATTGTCCATGTGCTTTGAGAAGGCAACATGGTTGCCAATAGGTTTTCCAACCTAGGGGTGATGCAACCCAATGTTTTATGGTGGAGGAATAACTACAAAATAATTACAAATATTCTTAACTTGAAGGATGTATGGGGAATGATGGCTCCACAAATCAAACTTGTGCGAAGTTGTGTAATGATCAGTCCTTCCTTCATAATGGTGTGTAAAGGTAAAATCCTTCTTTATGGGCATGGTTTATTACATTTGTGTTATCATTTTTAAGGTTTTGACACTCATCTTTCTTATGTTCAATATGGGAGGAGATTGTAAAACAGTGGAGCCTATTTCTAACCAAAAATGGCAAGAGAATCATTAGGTGTGGAATGAACTTTTTGTTGGGGGACTTGCTCCTTATATTCAAAAAATTCATGGCTCTGATCTGTAGCTCACCGGTGCTTTTTTTATGGATTGAATGAGGGTGTCCTCAAGGTGAATGGATTTGAGATTGTTGTTTAAGAGGAATTTATAATGCAAGTGTCTATTACTTAGGTGGAAGGAAATAATTTTTTTAGAGACCAAAAGTGTTCATGATGAAGCCATGGCCATTTTATTCAAAAAGGTGAAATGAATAAGGTGAAAAGAATGAAAAATAGGGGTTACAATAGGTCCACCATTAAAATTCTTTGGATGGATGTTGCAGAGGTCATTATGTGGTATGTCACTCATGATGGATTTTTTTCCTACCTTTTTAGCTATTACTTTGTGATACTTAATCATTTTTTACATGATAAATGCATCTCTTTTCCCTTCTATTTGTTTTCCTCCCTCTATCATAACTTGAAATCCCATGGCAAAAATTCATTTGTGTCAGTCAACCACGAGGGATTAATTCTCTTGATTATGGAACATGCTAAAGTCCTCTCTGTTTAGAAAAACCCTCCCCCTAAATTTGGGATTGAGTTCAAGAAGAATTTACATCACCATTATGAGGATTTTTTTATAGAACCTAAGGATGATCCCTCTGATGATGAATAATATTTCCATCTACGTAAGAGAAAACCCCCCAAAGGGAAAATTCCAACCTTGTATAGAATTGATGTCTCTAATGAGGAGGACTCGGATTATGTCCCATTTGATGGGTTTATCCCAGATTCTTATGGCCCCAATTTTAATGTTAAGGGTAAAAGTATGGTGGATAAATCTTCCAAATTGTTGGCTAGGGGAAAGGATAAAGCCACAACCTTGTCCCATTTGGTGGGTGGTAACAAGAAGATGTCCTCCCATGTGAAGAAAGTGGAAAAAAAAATTTATTTGAATACTAGAAATAGGAAAGAGATTAGGGACTATGTTATGTGCTCCCCACCAGATGATACACTTGTTGTGTGTTTGGACATATTGACATCCCTATTGATAAATGGAAAATAAATGCCTTTGGAGAAGGGCTCTTCTATGTATGATATAATGGATATGAGAAAAAATGTTAAGGATGTGACTGACAGTCATTGTGCCTTGTTCATGTGGTTGGTGTCTTAGGGCAATGCTTTGAAGGAAAACATTAACTCCTTCAAAGATAATGTGGAGTAGGGGAAGGGTAATGCTACCTCGACTATGTAAAATATTGATAGGATTCTTCCAATATATAGAACCTTTCCAAGGGTATTAAAGATATGAAGGAAGTGCATGAATAAAGAATAAATATTTTGGAGGAATCCTTTAGAAAATGGTAGGAAAATTTAAGTGTTGTTGTGGAAGTTAGCTACACACCTATGCAAAATAACTTAGAAGGGATAAAACAATTGAATGCTCAATTTGATGCTATTCAGGGTCTCTCCAAGGGTACTTCAAGATCCCCTTGTTGAAAGTGTGAATTTAAAGTCAAAGAAAAATGTGGCAACTCAAAAGGTGGGTTTGGGCTCTGCTCCTATCCCTGAAATCAGGCTTTGCAATAAGGACAATGGTAATCTAGTTCCCTCGACAACATTGCCTACAAGGTCTATAGAATCAATGAAGATATTATTCATAGGAATAAATATTTAATGAAAACTCTATAGTTTTTTGGGGGCCCTCGTACCCTAGTTTGGTTCCTTTTGGTTAGCTATTATCTTGTGGTTGGTTAACGTATGTTGTTTTTTGGCTTGATGTCTTTTTGTAAAGGGTTTTAGGGTTACTTCAAAACCTATTTTCCTCTAATAAAAGAAATTATAATACTTAATTTTTTTTATAACATCTTAATTTAAAACCCTTTTTCATACACGTGAAATAATGTTGAATAAAAAGAGAAAAGCATTCCACAAAATAGCACAAGATAACACTAGATTTACATGGAAAACCCAAGAAGGAAAAAACTATTGTGAGAAAGTTTCTTGCATCTACTATCCAAATTCAACCTCATAATAAAAATAAGAGTACATTATAATTTATGGGTTGCTACCCAAAGGAAACTCCAAATTCCTTATAACATATCATTACAAAGAATTAGAACTAAAAGTTGAACTATTATAATATAATGCATCTTCTATATGTGGATAGTACAATTTTGTCTTTTTCACACACCTCTCACATGTTCATATTATAAATGATTTGATCTTCTATACATATACCCTCCAGAACTCTCAAAACATCAACTATGTCAACTCCAAGATAGCTTTCATTTGAAAGGATGCAATACTTTGTTAGTTGGCCTCAAACACACATGTTGTGAAATATATCAAGTTGTGGATCAACCAAAGGCTCAAATAGGTCAAAAATATTTTCAATCTATATCCTTCAAATCAAATGAAAATATTCATTATTATACAATAAGTGGAGGATCAAGATATGAGAAATTTTGTCCTTGCATTGTATTACTATGAACTTATTTTGTAGCATTTGATCGTTATGTGTTGGCACAAGCATAGAAACAACATGTATAGAAAAAAAATAGACTAGGTAAAATTAACTGTATCACACTAACACTTTGGATATTGCATTAAAACAGATCGATTCATTTAAAACTTACAAAAATTATAACTCGGACCTGTATAATCATGTCCTCAAATCTCTTTACCTATATCTATCTGTCTAGAGGATTGCAGATCATTTTGACTTGTCTTTTGAGACTCTTTGCTCTACCTTGGTGTGGTGTGGTAAACAATCAACTCTAACTTTCTCTATGGAAGAAGATATGACATGAAAGTCTAAATATAATCTCTTGGTTAATTAACAGACTTAGTTTTTGTGCTACAAGACAAAATCTTGTAGTGCAAAGGAATGTAGATTCAAATATTTTGACTATGTCTTGGGAAGATGCACAATTTATGCCTGAGATAGATTTCTTCAAAATACAAGTAAATTTTGAGACTCAAAATCTTGTCTGAGTCTTTCCTAATTCCTTGGAATATTATAGAATCAAGTTATATAATTTCATACAACTAGAAATATATAGCATGAAGAAGTTCATTGTGATCTTTAGAAGATACAGTGCAGTTAGTCCTTCACTAAGTCTACTAACTCAATTATATGAACATTAGAAGATGAGGTGTAGTTGTTGTGTAACCCAAGATGTTAATAACATATGAATGAACTTTAGAAGATAAAGTGTAATAGATACTTACCACACTCTTAGACTACACTATGTTATTATCATGTCTACAATATACTTCTAGACTGCTTTACTATGTTCCAAGGTTGACATCAAGAATGATATTAACTTTGCTAACTCCAGACTTGCATTTAAATAAATTCATCTAATCTTTGTACACTGATTGATATGTCTACCATGAGTTGGCATCAATGAAAACACATTACAATAGATAATTATTTTGGGAGTAATGATTTTGATGAGATATATGAAGTTGTTGAGATTAATCATGAGTTATCTTTAATATTTTCTAAATATTTGAAGCTATATCCAAGTGATATAGATAGTGATTCATTGTTAAATAGAATGCTCCTTGTTCAGAACTTGCAATAGCTCCATATATTTCTCTTGTTGTTACTCCGCTAGTATCATGTCAACCTTATCAAAAATGTGTTGAGAAAGATTGAAAGGCTAATTATTTTCTAGACTGGCTCACTTGTGTAGTAGATTATTTTGTGTGCTTGTTTTTATGTAATATTTCCCTGTGATATGATGCTTGGTGTATCTTTGTATAAATTATTAATCTCTCTTTGGATGGGCTTTTTTCCTCTATTGGTGCAAGAAAATAGAGTGACCAACCGTACCCTAATATTCCTCTATTTGTATCATCATTCTTTTATATATTGTACATACATGTTGTGTTGTAAATGTTCTTTTGATGTAAATATTCTTTTGCATTGCCTAGTTGGTGATGATACAAAGTATTAAGATCTATTCTTTTTGGTCTCTTCTATGTTGACCTAAAAAGAGCTTTCTATGTAGGAAGGATTTGACCCCCTTAATCTTATACATGTTTGCAAAACTTTAGTAGTTTAGAAACTATATTCAGATTTTGAGTGCATAAGTCTCAAATTGCTCCTTCAGGTTAATAAAAAAGTGGTCACTTATACCCCTCTTTTTGGTCACATATTGGTGCACTTTTTTTTGTTATTCGTAAAACATAACTGAGTTATGGAAATTATATTGATATAGATATAACATTTATACTCATGAGGACTTCTCCTAGTCTGAGTATTTTTGCTAAGGAAAATTCACCTATCTACATCCCCTTTAGATGTCATACATTTGTCAAAATGCATGAAAACCGTATACTAGACCTATAACAGAAACCATGGTTTACCATCCAAGAATATAGAGCTCAAATATACAATGGTATTTGTAGACACTAAAAATTGTCCTGTCACCCGCGCTTGACATTTTTACTAATACGTGTCTTAGTTAATTAAATAATATTTGTCACTGATATGCTTTTGATTCATGGATTGTGGAAATTTGTTATCATTAATAAATAATATTTATTATTTAATTAATTGGTGTATTTCTTCATATTCAAATTTTAAATCATCTTTTCCTCCACTTTCTAATAAGTGAATAATTCTAATTAATTATTAATTATTTAGATTTTATTTAATATTCCTTCAAGATTCTTTAATAATTCATCTAAAAATTAATTAAATATTTTCATTATTTAATTTTAATCTCTTTCTCTTAAATTTAATTAAATAATCACATTATTTAATTAAATCAATTCTTCTCATTTTGTCACCATAATTAAATTATTATTCACTTTATTTAATTACTAACTATGACTTCTAAAATTAAATAAAATAAAATCTATTAGTTTTTCCATTTCCCCAATGCAAACCCATTCTTCTAAACATAAATAAAATGTTTACTTTATTCATTCCCCTCTCATGCACAATTAAATAACTTTTAAAATTATTTAATGCTAATTATTCCTCCAGTTTCACCTCCATAACTAACACTGACTCTTAGTCTGACTAATAAATCCATTTAGTCTTCTCAGTCATGCAACCAGTTTTATGATAAATATATTCAGTCTACTCCTTATTAACCAAGATAACTATTCAATTAGCTTTATCATGCAACCATTCTTGACTATCAATTTGTCTCAGTCATTTTTCTAATCAATCCAGTCTGAACTAATCCTAGACCTTCATTGTCGGTCACCACCTCTCAATCTGAACCATTCATTGGAATTTATGATTCTATATAAGAGGGTGATTCCTCACAATTTCAACAACCACAATTCTTGAATCTTTGTGTCATCATATCAAGGAGCAAATCTGAGAGCCTACAAAGAAGATATAAAGAGAGGAGAAGTATTTCATTTTGTGCAATTATTTTTATATTGTTTATCATTATGGATTTTGCATGATTCATTGTTTGACCATTTTCTTTTGGATAGGAGTAATTTTATGCATAAGATAGGATCTCTTGTCGTTGTATCTATTAATTCATATTTCAGGTTACAAAGTTTTAATTTTACCCCTATACAATATCCATGGTAATACCACTGGTCTAGTCCAGTGTCACTAGTGACACATCGACCTGCACAACAAAATAGAAACAAAAACCACATACCGTTGATTATCGTATCCTTTACCTTCAAAGACACCCTTTTAAGCCACCCTAATATTGGCCCTTCCTTCAAGTACAATATAGCCAAGGGCCTCCAAAATTTCCAAAATTAAACTTTAATTGGCAACTCTCCTTCATAGAAGGCTTGAAAGAAAATTACCTTTGCAAAATCCTCCATCTATTTGAAGTTTGACTTATCATCAATAAAAGTCTACTTATCCAGGAAATCATTGCCCATCACTACTGATCTCATTTGTCTCAAAAAATCTTCTTCGTTGAGGTTCAGAATGAAGGGTTGCCTAGCCACATTGGAGTTTGGTTGGAAAAGCTTCGGTAAGTTCCTCGGCCTTGGAATCTCCACTCTAATTTTAGCATAGAAAACAATGTCAATATTATCCCCTAGCAAATCTCCCTTAAACACTTGCCTCATTAAGCGTAATAATTTACCACTTTGGCACACTTACCCCCTCTAAATACTACATAATTTTCAAAGTTTTAAATTAATTAAATATTTATTAAAAATATTCATAATTCAATTAAAAAGTATTTTTAGAAGTAATAAGTAAAAGTATAAAATCAAGAATCATTTGTAATCCTAGATAGAATTCTCAAATTTTTTTAGTTGAAAAACTTGAATAAAGTAATATCAAAACAAAAAAAACATGAGAACATGGTATGCGCTATAAGAGTAATGTTATAAAGTTGTAAGCACATGTAGTGGAGTGGATGGGAAAAAGTTTTGAGTAGATATCACTTTCAAATAAAGATGACAAAATAATAAAGTTATTAATAAAATCCTTCATATAGATAGTAAAATCATACACATGTGTGCTAATGACATCCTTCCACTTGTATACGTGTTTAAATATCATGGTGTGTGTGTGTGTGTGTGTGTGTGTGTGTGTGTGTGTGTGTGTGTGTGTGTGTGTGTGTGTGTGTGTGTGTGTGTGTGTGTGTGTGTGTGTGTGTGTGTGTGTGTGTGTGTTTTNGTGTGTGTGTGTGTGTGTGTGTGTGTGTGTGTGTGTGTGTGTGTGTGTGTGTGTGTGTGTGTGTGTGTGTGTGTGTGTGTGTGTGTGTGTGTGTGTGTGTGTGTGTTTGTGTTATCATCAATTAACTCAATTGAACAAGAGTATTGTCTGTTCTAAGTAGGGTAACAAAATGATTTTTCCTTCCATGTCATGGTTACATTATATCAAAATAAATAATAAAAAGAAGGTTCATAATTAAATTGATATATTCACTCAAGGTATATGCCTTACTAATAAGAAAATTTTGATGGCCTTAGAAGGGAACACTCTTTGGAAGAATATTATCTGATCATGTATCCATTCAACCTATGTATGCCACATTTATACCTTTGTGAATTGTTTCTACAAACTCTTTATTCCCTCTTTCTTAAAAAAATATTGTGCTACATTGTTTAATCCCATTTAAAACACTTGGCAAATCATGTGAATAAAGTTGACTTGGTATCATCAATCTCTTAGCCACGACTTTAGTTTAACCTCACCCTATATTTCAGGGAGCCAATTGATCTAATATTAAGGAAAAATCCCTCGTGTTATCCACTATATTATAGGTAAGTATTCTTTTAATGGAGAATGTAGTTGTCCAAAGATGTATGAGAGGCATCAAGTTTTAAATAGAAGTGTTGGAACCATTTCAAAAATTAATATAGTCAATCTCATTTTGTTAAGTAAGCAATTCTTGTTATTCAATAAAGTGTTCTCACTAAGCTTTACAATTTATTAATAGTATGCAATCATGCTCTTTCTTTTTGTGAAGATTCAATATGGTCTCATACTACTAACTTTTGATTATTCTCCCTTAAAGTGATCTACATGTAGCTTCTTCCTTCAATCCTCATATCACACTATTTTGTTATAAAATAGAATTTTAATATCAATCATTCAAAATGGGATAAGCTTAGTTTCTAGATCCGAAAACCTAAAGTTGATTCACATTTCAAACTAAAATTAAATTGAGGATATTACACATGAATTTTCCTATTGTCAATCACATCGAATTCCTTTTCCCTCACCAATATTTTCCTATTTGTGCAAAGAAATCAATCAATCAAATATGTTTTCTAGTTTCTCTTATGCTATAAACATTTAGTATTCCCTCTGCCTCATCTTCCTTGTTCTCTTCAACGTGCATGAGCATGCAAATCTACTCAATTGGGGACTTACACCACTCATAATCTACTCACCTACACTTGTAGATGTGATCCTCAATTTTTTTTAAAGTTTTACTACTTGATCGTTTAGTCCAACACACTTTATCCTCATTAAATGAAGATTCATATGGTTTTCTTTAACATTTCTCCTCGTGTTGCTTGCCTCTTTTCTATACTGCAAAACTATTTGAAAGCTAATGCAATGTTGATCGATACCACTCACAACGTCACATAGCCTTAGAGTATAGAGGGCATTCAAGACACTTCTTAAGGCCATCTTCATTATGAGATTCTTCATAGGTTGTTGACCATACAATTGGTTTGTTTCTAACTTTACCTTTTTCATATTTGTAGTAGCGCCTCTTTAATTAATGCAAAATACTTTTAAGAAAAATATAGCTCAATACAAGTTCTAGTTTTTGCATTTCTTTGACTACATAATGTCTTCAATTTTTTTATCAATTACACAATTTATTAATAATTATTTCCCCTCTTTATTATATTCCTTTTTATTATTTGTGATGTTTTCTATACTTATTATATAACCATCTAATATTACAGAATTTTAAAATTGCTAAGTAACAATTATCTGAATATTTGTTTTATGCTTTAATAAAAAGTATATTTTAAGTAAAAGTAAGAAAATAAAAAACCAATTATTATTCTCAAGATTATTTACTCAAAACATCCAAACAAAGTGATATCAAAACAAAAAGGATGAGAACATGGTATGTCCTATAAGAGTAATGTTCTAAAGTTGTACACACATATATAGTGGAGTGGATGGGCAAAAGTTTTGAGTAGATAGCACTTTGAAACGAACCATGACAAAACTAATAAAGTTATGAATGACATCCCTTATTTAAAGCCTACACGTGACGTCCCTCCACTTAAATACATTTGTATAAATGCCATAAAATATCTACCCTTTATTCACATCTTATTTGTGATTCTCATGTGTGATTAAGACATGTATTAAATTATTTCTAGTCCCTTGCATCTCTTACTTTCATCTACACAACAAAATAATAATTAATACGTATTTCTATAGTTTCTATTTTATATAATTTGTGATGGATGACTAAATAATAGAGAAGTCCCATCACCCACATACTTTGATTTAATCACACTACAAGGAATTTTTTAAAGCCAAATGAGTGTGAAAGAACTAGTCAAACAAGAATCAAATAATGATGGAAAATAGAGTTTCAAAGGAATCATCTTTGTCAAGTAAGTTAGTTGATAGAAATAAAATACATTATATTCAGATCAAATACTTTCCCTTATTGGACATTATAAAGCTTTGTTCTTACATAGTTAGTACCTATCAATAAGCATAAATCTAAAGAGAAAAGGCAAGCATTTTTCCCACTTATTATTAAAGTACCACAACAAGAGACATTCCTATCTCACTTTTAATTAAAATATTCCACCACATAGTAAGATGTTGATACCCTCGAAAAGATAAAATTGTGGCTCATAATAGTGAGAAATGTATAAAAGCCAACGGTCAATATAATGGTAAATTTCTTAAAATATGATAATATACTTTATTATATTCTAATTTAGGTTAATTTTATAATATGTAAATTTAAGTGTGAAATAATATATATTTTGATTTAGGACGAGTTTATTTACTTTTTATAGATTTGATATTCTCTATGTGTTCTCTAAAGAAGGTGAATTGTGAAAAATAAAATTACCAATTGTTAAATATTTGAAATATTTGAAATAAAATTTTATAAATATATATTTTTTTAAAATAATTAAGATATAATGATGTGAGTCTTTTATCATTATCTTTATTATTTTTAATAAGGAACGGGGTGGTCTATTTTCTAAATATCTTTATAAATGCTGTAAAGATAAGAAAATATATTTAATATTATATATGTTAAGTTAAAGCATGGATTAATTTTAATGAAATATATTTATAAATAATTAAATTAGAGAATGAAGTATATCTCACTTTTAAAATGTCTTTGTTCAAAAGGTCAAAATTCAAAATGAAATTGACGAAGTTAATGAGGTTGTTATGAGTAATGTCATGGACTCTTCTAACTTTGACAAACATAAATCCCTCCAAGTCCAACTTGAGGAAGTACTTTCCCGAGAAGAGTCATATTGGAGGCAAAAAATTGAGGGATCTATGGCTCTTAGAGGGTGATAGAAACACAAACATTTTCCATTCCTCCACCAAGTTGAGAAGACAAAGAAACATAATTTCATGTATTCAAGATTTAGATGGATTTTTGGTGGAGGATGAGAAGACAATAACCTTAGAAGCAATAAAGTTTTTTAAAAATTTACTCACGACCGAATTAAAGGACATTGCTTTCTCCATGACTCTGAAAAAGGCCTCGAGGCTTAATGGGTTTAGTGCCCTATTTGTTTAGAAAGGTTGGGAGTTTGTAGGAAATGATGTCCTTGTGGCCTTAGAAGAATCCAAAAGGAATAGATCTATACTCAAATAATTGAATACCACTCTTATTATGATTATTCCTAAAGATGAGAATCCTAAATCTTTTGTTGAAATTAGCCTAATTGTCATGTGCAGTACATTATACAAGATTTTCACCAAAGCAATATCTGTAAGACTTTCTAAGCTCGTTCCTAAGATTATATCTGAGGAACAGGGGGAATTTTTTCCAGGAAGAGAAATATTGAAAGGGGCCATTATGGCTCATGAGATTCTTCATTTTATATCAACCTTTAAAATGTCATCTATGGTCCTTAAGCTGGACATGATGAATGCTTATGATAGGTTAAATTGAGATATTCTACTTTCAGTTCTAAGGAAATTTGGTTTTGCTGAGAAATGGACTAAATGGATCTTTGCATGTATTTCATTAGCTAGGTTCTCTATGCTATTGAATAGTTCCCCATGTGGTTTTTTCCTCCTTTCAAGGAGTTAGGCAATGTGACCCTTTATCTCCTTTCATTTTTATAATAATGGTTGAAGTGTTTAGTAGGGCTATTAATGTTGCTAGATCTATATGGTTGTGGAAGGATATTAAAATTCTTAATGTTACAGAATCTTATTCACATTATTTGTTTGCTGATAACACGTTACCTTTTGGTTATGCTTCAATTGCTAAAGCTAGAGTTATAAAACAAATAATATTATATTATTCATCATTATCTTGTCAAAAGGTTAATATTCGTAAATCCAAGATTTTCTTTATAGTTTCCTCTTTAATTAAAAATAGATTAACATAGTCCTTGAGATTTGAGGTTGGGACTTTTTCCTACAAGTATTTAGGTATTCCTTTTTTTGTTGAGTTCAAAAAGCACAATTTTTTGGGATAGGGTTATATCTTTTATATCTTCCAGAATTTTTTCCTTGAATCCCAAATGGATTATTCTTTCATGAAATATTTTATTGATTAAGTCAGTGTTGAATGCATACCCTATTTATTTAATATTTATATTAAAAACTCCTAAGATATTTGTTGTGCAAGTGCAATCAATCCTGGCGTCCTTTCTATGGAATGATAATATTGGAGGAAAGGTTGAAATCCCACTGCTTGCATGAGACAAGGTTCATCTTCCAAAAGAATAGGGGGGTTTGGGATTATAGATTTGGGTAAATAAAATATAGCCTTGGGAGATAAATTGATTTGAAAACTTTATAAAAATCCCACCTCTAAATTGACAAAGATCATGTTTACAAAATATTTGAACAATAGTGTTAGGGGGAGAATAATCACTACTTCTTGACTTGCACAAGGCTCTTCCATATGTATTTTTATGATAAAATGTAGATCATTTATCCTCCTTCATTTATCTTGGGTGATCCATAATGATAGAAAGGCTAAATTTTGGGAGCAAGTCTGGAATGGACATCCCTTCATGATCAGTATTTGAGATTAGTCTCCTCTAATGAATGTTTTAACTATCTTTGGGGAACCAATGTTGTTGACTATTTTTTCTTAGATCATTCTGGTACATTTCAAATGGCTAAATGTTTGTAGAGAAAGAGATTAAAATGGCTTACAACTTAGAGTTGAAAAAAAGGCCTCTTGTATTTATAGACTTTAAAGATGATCTTATTTGGAATAAAGCTAAATCAAAATCATATACAGTCAAGGATGGGTATAAGACACCATCTTTGCCTCAATCGTATGTTTTTTGGCCATCAAGGTTGTTTTGGAATGAGGCTTTCCTTCCTAAGGTTGGAGCTTTCGCTTGGCTTGTAGTTCAAGATAGAGTATTGACAGGTATGAGATTGGAAAACCTTGGGATCACAATAGTTTTTCCATGTATTTTGTGTGGATATTTCATTGAATCCTTGGATCATCTATTTCTTAATTTTCCATTCACTTTAGATTGTTGGTATTGGCTATACAATGAACTAGGTTGGTCCTCAGTATTATGTCTAGATTTGAAAACTTAATTTAGGAGTTGGCCTTCCTTTTTTCTTCATATTTTAACTCTTGGATGTTTCTTCCCTTGGTTTTGATCTAGAATACATGGTTATAAAGAAATAATATAATTTTTAGAAAATAATCTTCTTCCCTATCAAATTTATTATTTCAGATAAAAAAATCAATTTATGAAACTACTTTGTCTTACATTTATAAGAACTTGGAGCATCTGAATTCTTTTTCACATTGGAATAATTGGATAACTAGACAGTGGGATTCTTTAAAAAAATTTCCCTCCCGTGGCTTTGTTGTCAAAGTCTCTATCAATAAAATCAAAAGGAAAGAGGCCAAATGGTCTTCGCCACCTAGAACTAAACTTAAATTAAATTATGATGGTGCATCTAATCCTTGGAAATTAGGAATCAGGGTGGTAATCTTGGATCATGTTGCAAATATAATTAAGGTTGCTTGTAAATGCATTGAAGATGGAACCAATAATAATGTAGAGCTAAAGGATTTGTCTCTTGGTCTAGATTTGTCTATCTCTCTTAGAATTAGAGACACTTCTATCTGGGGATATTCTATGGTTACTTTTCATGTCATTTTTAATATAAAAAAATCCATGTCATGGTGACTTCAATATTTGCTAGGTAAAGTCCTTTTGCAATTGCAATTTTTTAATTCTTATGTCATTTCTCATTGTTATAGGGAAGTTAACTTTATTGCAGACTTTTTGGCTAATAAAGCTATAGATGAGAAACTTGACTATTTGGAGGTATTGAGTGTTAGGATAAAATACTGAAGGTAGCAAGGAGATACTAAAGGTTTGGTAAAGACATATGCAACTTGTTGCTCTGTAGGAAAATACTCCAAAGATAATACACCATCTTGAATGAGCTTCCAAATGAAGTGCATGTGGATTTCAATATGTTTTGTGTGTTGATGTTCCACAGGGTTTCAAAAAATATGTATGACACTCTGATTGTCACACCAAAGAATAGTGGGATGAGTTATCTGAAAGCCAAACTCAGCCATAAACTGTCGAAGCCAAATAATCTATTGACTAGACAAGACAACACCTCGATACTCATCTTCAGTTGAGGATAATGAAATAATAGTTTTCTTTTTGCAAGACCAAGCAACTGGACCAGAACCAAGGCTAAAAAGAAAGCTTGAGGTAGAATTTTGATCATCAACATCACCATCCCAATCTGAGTCAGTGAAGTCCACAAAATCAGTAGCACCTGATGTGTAGTGAATGCCAAACAGTATAGTGCTCTCATGAGCATATTGAGAGAACCGAGAGACAAGACTAACAGAAAAGGAAATATCAGGTTGACTGTGTCAGGTACAAAAGGATTCCAACTAGCTACCTATACAAGGTAGCATCAACTGATGGAGTAGTATAGATGGTAGACAACACAACACTTGACTGAAAAGGAGTAGGGGCTCATTTTCAATTAGCCAGTCCAAATCTTTGAAGCAAATCAAGAGCATACTTTTGTTCGAAGACTGAAATACCTACAGAAGATTAATGAATTTGAAGACCACGGAAATAATGCAACAAACCAAGGTTAGTCATTTCAAATTGCTTCTTCAAATCCCTTTGAGTTTTCTCAATCATGGCATGAGAACTCCCTGTGAGTATCAAGTCATACACATAAAGAAAAATAATGGGAAGATCACCCCCATGTCCTTGAATGTAAATTGTAGGATTAGAATGACATCTAGTGAATCTAGAAGAAAGAAAAAAATTATCCATCTTCTCATACCAAGCTCTAGGATATTTCTTGAGACCATATAATAAACATCGAAGCCTAAAAACAAGTGAAGAATTATGTAAAAACCCTGTAGGTTTATCCATATAGATCTCCTCTTGAAGATCACTATACAAGAAAGAACTCTTCACATCCATCTGATACACTGACCAACCCTTTGATGCAGCAATAGAAAGTACAAGATGAATGGAATCCACCTTGGCAACATGAGAAAAGGTCTCAGAATACTCAATACCTTCAACCTACGAAAACCCCTTAGCCACTAGATGGGCCTTATACTTATCAACATAACCATCAGCTACAAATTTGGTATGATACACCCATTTTCATTGAACCATCTTTCTTCCCTTAAGAAGAGGAACCAAATACCAAGTATGATTATTCATCAAAGAAGAATACTCCTTAGCCATAGCATTATCCCATTCGGATATATTGGAATTAGAAGAACGTGGAAGAAGAGTGGGAGAGTCTTGTGATGGAGAATCCTTCTGAGTAAAGGATTCATCAAAATGAACATCATGAATAAAATGTACCTCTCAAGTGATAGGATCAAATAATTGATAGCCCTTCACATCCTCACAATAGCCAAGAAAAATGAAGTGATGACTTTTCTTCTCCATTTCTTTGCACCAATTATGCGGAATGAATGTACATGCATCACTTCCAAATACTCTTAAAAAGGATACTCTAGGGTTCACATGAGACCAAGCCTCCTTAGGAGCTTTATTCATTACTGCCTTATGAAGCACACGATTCTGAATATATTTGGCACAATTTAAAACCTCTGCCCAAAATGTTGGAGGCATAGACCGAGCATGAAGCATGCAATTGGCCATTTACCATAAGGTTATATTCTTCCACCCGCCCACACCATTTTTCTGAGGAGTGTATGGCACTGTATGTTGATGAAGAATACCTTGAGTATGACAAAATTCCTTGAATGCTTGATTGACATACTCCCCCCATTATCTTTATGGATCTTTTGGAGGGAATATCCTGACTGCTTCTCCACAAATGCAAGAAAGGTCATGAAGTGTTGAAGGACCTCATTTTTGTACTTTAAAAAGTAAACCCATGTACACCTAGAGAAGTCGTCAATGAAGGAAAGCACATACTTGGCCCCTGAAAATGAAGGAGGTGGAAATGACATGAGGTCACTATGCACCAACTCAAGGGGAGCCAAAGCTCATGTGGCCATACCCATAGGAAATGGATCTTGATGATGCTTTCTAAGAACACAACCCATACAAAGTCCATCTGAATGAGAGATTTGAGGTAGACCAATTACCAAGTTTTGTGTGATCATTTGCTGAAGATATCTATAATTTAGGTGCCCAAACCATTCATGTCATATCTCACTCAAAGAATCTACATGAGAAATAAAGGATGATCCCGATGAAGAAACAAACCCATCAAAGGTCTATACAAGCGGGTTGCATGATCAACTATTCCTATAGCAATAACCTTTTCTGTTAGGATTAAGTAATGTTTAGAGGGGGGTGAATCAATATTACAACACTTAAAATAAACTTTAAACCAATTTCACATAAACCATAAACTTGCTGGAATTAAAAGAGCATAAAAACATAACACAGAACTCATAACACCATTATTTGTTGTCAAGGAAACCCTGGCCAAGGGAAAACCTTAGTGGGGATGGTACCCACAAGCATGCACTAAAGTATAATGTCCCTGTTAGGATACCTATCCCTATTAGGAGCTCAATATTACATAGTACAATTCCTTGTTAGAGGAATACAACCCTATTAAAGGTATACAACACTCGGTTAGGGGCCAAATGAGCTTACAACTCTTACAACAAAACTTCTGTTACAAAGTGTTCTTCAATAATGAACAAAAACAAGCATCTTCAATACTTAGATGGTTCCAGTCATAGTTCTCCAATGATGTTTTTCATCCTCTGCTCTGCCATTCTCACATACACATATATTTTCTCATCAATATCCCATATATCTTTGCTTTACAAAAATTCTTCATATATATATATATATATATATATATCTTATTACCAAGTCGGCTCACTTAACCAAAATTACACAGTTGGATCTCAATACAAAATAGAATTAATAATGCAAAGAGAAAACACAAAGTCGGTGTTCTTACATAATTAAAATATAGATTATCCACAGTCATAATCCAACTTAGCTTTCCAGGAGTCCACGTCATACTCCCCAAATCATCGTTGTTATCCAACTACTCTATTTCGTTGTTCTCTTGTTGTTCCCATAGTATCTTCCTCTAAGCTCACATGTGATAACTCATCGATCTCAATCTTTGATACCCAAAGTAACTCTGTATTTATGCTTCTGTACTTAGTCAATTTTAGATCTAAATGACCAAAACTTAATTTCAATTCAATCGATCAATATGCCAGATGTATTGCCATAAATGACAACCAAAACAGTAATTCATAACATACAAAAGTGATCACTTTCCAATAATCTCTCCCTTTGGCATTGATGGAAACACTTAACAAAAAAATGACTAAGTGTTTCAACACAAAACAATCTCTCCTCTTTTTGTCTTCTATTATGCTTCTCTCTTCTCCCTTATTCATTTTTTCTTCTCTCTTCTCCCCCTTTGAAAACAATGACAAAGGTGCATAAAAAGTAATACAACTAGTGCTTGCTCACCATTTTTAGAATATCTTGAAAAGAATCTTCCAATATCTTCACTTCTGCGTTCCATGATTCAACCAATAGTTGAATAACATGAATTAGTCCATTTAGTGCATATGATGATGTCTCTACTACTTTCAACTCTTTAGGCATAGATTTTTTCAATGATTATGATGTCTTCTCCATATCTGATCAATATACTTAAATAATTGATAGTTTAGGAGTGATTAAACTCTTCAATAGACCAAATCTTGACATGACTCTCCCTTTCTCTATATCCAACACATTCAACTTATACAAGAACCTTGTTATCTCTATGTCCATTTCCATTACCGATTGTGAGGAGGTCTCACAACTGTCCATCATACTGTTCAAGGTTTCCCTGTCCTTAGCAATAATGTCTTCAATGTTCTAAACATGTCTGATTGGGTTCACGCAATAACAAAATAGCATCCTTCCATGTGCAACACAACTCTTAGCTTTTAATGTAATAGATTTTAGAATACCCAAATCCCATGAAATAGACTGGAAAACTTCCATCATTTTCTTCTCCGAGTAGCTCTTCTCTGCCTTTTCTTCTGAGATCTTCACTAGGGTATCATAGTGATCATCAAAATTGTCAAGTGATAAGTTCAATTTTTCTACATCATCTCTGCTTTGGAAAAAAATAGGTACTAGAAGCAATTTGTTCATAGTATCAATTTTTCTAGACATTACTTTAGTTTTCTTGTCACTTTTCTGCTCAGATCTCTCCTTTGCTTTAGTGACTGTGGTGAAAGCTAGACTCACCAACTCATCCTCATCCATGCGATCAACATCAACATCAATAGGTTTTTCTTTACTTACGAACAATAAGATGGAAGATGTGTCGATTTTAGTTTTGACTTCAACTTTTGCTTCTTATTCTTTCTTCTCCATTTCATTATGTTCTTCCTCTCTCTTTTCTTCATCCTTCTTTTCTTAATCCCTAGCCACTATAATGTCAATTTTTCCTTCAAATGGATCCTTGTCATTATGTGAAGTGTCAAGAGTCACATGCACACCAGAAACATAGAAATCTGGTTGCATATCATCTTCAATCTTCTCAACACTTGCCTCAGCTATTTTGGAACTCTCTCCCATTCCTAAAGGTGTAGGCATTATAGGTTTAGGAGGTGGAGTCTTCTCAGGCATAGTAGTCATTAGTATCTAATCCCATTCTCTCTGAGTCTCTTCAATAATTTCATCATACTTTCTTGCCATATTCTTTACTAGCCTTGCCTTGGTCCTCAATAAAGGTTTCAGTCCACCAAATATTCTACCTCTCTCTTGCATAGAGATTACAGGTAACATGTTATCAATTGATTTATTTCTGATAGTCTCATCTTCAATATGTGCTAGTCATTTCCTTATTTCCAGTCTACCATACAGATCTTCAGGTACACTTCCCTCTATCTCTAATAGATTTTTCTTGAAAATAAGTGATTTACTACAATATCTTCAATCATAATTTTATCAGTTTCCTCATACCTGTCATTGTACTTGTTTATTGAAACTAGCTTCCCTTTCTCAATAGCTCTCTTCTCAATCATCTTCAAGTCTGGTTTCCATACTTGTCTGTCACTTTCAGCTTTCTTCTCTTCTCTCTTAGTCCTCTGTTCTTTAGGTGGTGAATCTGGTTTATTGGTTCTAGTGCTTCTCCAAGGTATAATCTTAACTGCCTCTTATTGTAATGTCTTCAGTGGTGGTGAAGGGGTGGTAACATCAATAATATTAGAAGGTGGAGTATCTACCATCACAACTTTAGGATATGGAAGGGTTGCAGTACCAGTACTTTCCAATCTAGAAGAAAATTCTGCTAACTTATTCTTTTCTTCCTTCAATTCTTCCTCAGTCAATCCTTCCTTAACACCAAATTCATGAGTAATGTTGTCTAATTTCCTTTTCCTCAAGCCTTTGGTCTATTCCTCTCTTACTTTAGCTGATTTTTCTTCATAAGTACCCCATCTCTCCTCATATGTATCTACTTCATATGCCATAACATGTTTGATCTGCATAGTTAGGACTTCTGAACTCACCTCATATCCCATAGGATAACACCATTTCTTCCTCGGTATAATTGCTTCAAAACACACACAGTCTGTCTCAACCATAAAACATATTGTGTCCTTATATTTTTCAACTAAGTCTTCAGGAATCTTGTATCTCTCTTTCATATGCCTATGAAGAATCTTAATCATGCCAAATAGTTCTCCATCAACCCATGTGCTATTCTGTCTTCGGTATCTTTTAGAAATTTGAATACCATTAGGTATCCCTTTTCTCCAACCACTAGGGTGCATGCCTAGAAATCTGTGCTCAATGTGAATGTACATGTGCACTAGTAGTGAACAAAATCTAGAGGTTTTGGACTTGTCTTTCTTTATCAACTTGACATTCTCCAAAAATGATTGTACCAATACTTCACATAGGTTGTACTTAGTATTTTATTTCTCCATTCTGTAAGCCATCGTAATTACTCCTGCAGTTACTGAATTGGGTCTACTACTATAGTAAAATTTGTAACCAAGTATCATCAAAATCAATCTCACATCCTGTAGATAAATGTCATTCACTTTCATAGCTCACCTATCCCATTTTGAGTGTGTTAGGGTTTCAACTTGCTTCTTTATATGCTTCTCCACCATAGGGATGACTCTAGTATTATCCAATCCAGTGATCTCATGTATCATTTGACTATAAATCTTTACTAGTTGTTCACCTATCTAGATAAACTGATCATGAACGCTTCTCAATAATATTTTCAACCATTCCTCTTCGCTGAATTTGTATAAGTCTAGAATTTTCATAATGTTTAACTCATCTACATATTTGAACTCATATCTCATTTTTCCATTATCCGTCATGTACTCCACCTCAATAGAAATTTCATCAACAACCAGTATGTCATATTTGAAATTAATATATGCCCTAATGTCTTCTACATGCAAGATGTTGTGTTGTGTCTGGGAAAATGCTCCTTCAGGGTTATCTTCACATGACTTAAAAGAATGTTTCTTGAATTTATACCTAGGTCTATCCACAAAATCATATATCAAAGGTGCATCCATAACTTCTATAGATGTAAATGATGTAAATACCTTTTACACACTGAATTCTGAGTATTAGCTTTGATCGATCACGCAAGGCAGTTGTTGGATTTTCTAAATCTCTCAGCTCTCTAATCTCCTTAGGTTGCTACTTGTCAAATGGTAAGGAAATATATAACCATTAGGTTCTTTATACATTTTTAAGTGTTAAAAACTCATTTACCCAATACTATCTAGTCAGTCATAAATCTCGTGATCATAATATATGCATCATCCGATAATACGCTCTTAGATATACATTCCATGATGTTGGCCAATATCATGCCTAAGCTTGCTAGAGATTAATCCACATAATCAGGGGTTGGATATATTCTTTTATGCTCATCCAATGCTCCCCCTAAGGCTATGCTAGACCAATTAGGTCGATTCTACTTTGCTAGCATCAGACGAAGATCGAGTAGCATCTACTATCTCTCCCTGAACCAATATCTCACTTGTCTCTTTGATTTTCCATATCTTACCACTGCTGTTATCTTCTAATTTCTTGAAACAACTGTCAAAATCACTCTTTAGTTCTGCAAGACTTTTACCAGTATCATTGTCATTCTTCTTTGTATTCATAGGAGGTGGTACTCTTCTATTCTTTACTCCATTATACCTACAAAACTTTGCTATATGACCTAGATTGTTGCATGTGTAACATATAGGAGGTCTTATGTCCTGATTAAATTGTAATTTAGAATTCCTTGCAATGTGTTCAAGGTTGTTTCATTTGTAGCATGTGATCTTAGCTGTTGATTCTCCTCTATTGTTGTCTTGTATGTATCTAGTATAATGTCCCTGTTAGGAGCTGAATATTACATAGTACAATTCCTTATTAGAGGAATACAACCCTATTAAAGGTATACAACACCGTGTTAGGAGCCAACTGAGCTTAAAACTCTTACAACAAAACTTTTTTTACAAAGTGTTCTTCAATAATGAACAAAAACAAGCATCAATGCTTAGATGGTTCTAGTCATAGTTCTCCAATGATCTCTGTCATCCTCTACTTTTCCATTCGCACATACACATATATTCACTCATAAATCTCCTATATATCTTTTCTTTACAAAAATTCTTCATATATATATATATATATATATATATATATATATATATATATATATATATATTTATTTATTTATTTTATTTTTATTTTTTCTTATTACCAAGTCGGCTTACTTAACAAATATTACACAGTCGGCTCTCAATACAAAATAGACATAATAATGCAAAGATAAAATATAAAGTTGGCACTCTTACATAACCAAAATATAGATTATCCATAGTCAAAATCCAACTTAGCTTTCCAGGAGTCCACTTCATACTCCCCAAATCATTGTTGTTATCCAACTGCTCTGTTTCGTTGTTCTGTTGTTGTCGCCTGTCTTCAAATCTCTCTAACTCTTTGTAATCGTGACCAAAATAAAATTGATCTTAGATGTAGGTCATACATACCCCATAGTATCTTCCTCTAATATCTCATGTGATAACTCATTGATCTCGATCTTTGATACCCAAATTAACTCTATATTTCTACTTTTGTACTTAGTCATTTTCAGAACTAAATCACCAAAACTTAACTTCAATTCAATCGATCAATATGCCAGATGTGTTGCCATAAATCAAAACCAAAAAAGTGATTCATAACATACAAAAGTGATTACTTGCCAACATTTTTCAGGATTCTGGATCTCTTTAACAATCACATTAGTAGGGGAAAACTCAACAATTTTTCCATCACCATGATTGCAAATTTGATAGATGGAAAGAATATTCTGAGAAATATTAGGAACAAAAAGAACATCGTTAATGATACCATCATGCATCTAAAATAAGCATTTCCCTAGAATTGGAATATGTGATGAGTTCCCAATAGTAATATGTGAAGTAGGACTATCAGAAAGAGAATCAAGAAGATCAACAGAATGATTCATGTGATGAGAAGCACCAGAATCA
This sequence comes from Thuja plicata, assembly GCA_018584345.1. Classification (NCBI taxonomy): domain Eukaryota; kingdom Viridiplantae; phylum Streptophyta; class Pinopsida; order Cupressales; family Cupressaceae; genus Thuja; species Thuja plicata. Next base: position 2,156,316 of record MU225181.1, on the reverse strand, counting down.
AGAATCCAATAGGAACTTATAGATGATGAAGCCTTAGCAGAGAAGGATTTTCCTTTGCTCGAGGAAGAATAATTATGCACTACAATTTTTTGCCTCTTCATAGCTTCTTATAATGTTGCTAGCCTCTTAGATTATGGTGTTTCATTATGCCTGAGTTTTTCCCGAAAGGAATAATTTTCTTGTTTCTTTTTATAGCTAGAAGATGAACCACCCGAGTTAGGGGGAGGAGAAGGAGAAAAATGTTTAGGCTTCTGATTATTATTCACCTTAGGCTTATAAGGAGGCCTATAATAAGGCTTACCTCAAAAATATGAATCAATCAGTGGATTCTTGTTATACTTACCCTTGACCTTAGGAGATTGAGCCATCAAGGCATGACTCTTAGGAAGAGCATCTATTTGAATTAACTTGGCTTGCTCCCTAGTTAATCTATCACAAAATTCCTCAAAGGAGGACATCTTATGATCTTCTCACATAGCATCCATAGTAGAATAAAAGGTAGAGGCAAACAGTTGGAAAGGACATCTAAGCTTAGATAAGATCAAGAAAATACACTCTGAATCATTTTTGGCATGACTACAAAATTTCAATTGAGACAAAATGGACTTGAACCGTGCAAGGAAATCCTGAATAGAGGGAAATACATCTAGGGAAAGACAAGTGAGATCAACTTCTAACTGCGGGATTTTGAATTGGTCGACTTTACTATACAACCCTGTAAGCTTATCTCATACTTCTTGTGGTTATGTACACTCAGTAATGTGAAACAACAAATTATGTGACACATGAAGACCAATGAGTCCTTTTGCCTCATCCATTTTGTTTCTAAGAAAAAACTAATCAAACTCCTTGGTGAATTCGGGTTGGTCAGCTTCCAAGAGATTCCGGAGACCTCGAGATTGCCACAACTATGACATTTTGAGCTTCCATGTGTGATAATTGTGTTGTGAGAAACTCAATCCTAGGGTATGACATGTTTTACAAGGGTACACAAGATAATATGTAAGACACCCCCCCCCCCACCGAACAAATATAAACTGATTTTACGATTCCCGAATAGTAATTTTTCCAAGAGAGAAACAAAAAAAACTTGTAGCTTCAAGCTAGTAAGAGTGGAATTAAAATGACACAATTTTCAAAAAATACCACTAATGCACATAGTTTGTTGAAGAAACTATTCTTTGATATTCCAGTTGTGGAAAATAGGCATTGTTAGTAAAAGCAGAACATGCCTCTTCATGGAAACCCAAGTGATAGTCAAAGTGACTCAATATCCTCTAGGATCCATGCTATGGCCCAATAGACTAGAGGATATTGTTAAAAATTATTGATGTGGCCCACGTCATAACCAACGATCTATGCTATGGCTCACATCAATGGTGTGATCCATCACAGAAGGTTGTAAATCCGTTGAGCAACCTCATCAAAAATGATCTCCATGTGGGCTTTTAATGAGAAATAAAATTCCCACCTAAACTTTTTTGTGGGCCAATGAAATGAACCACCTGAAAACAAAACAAAAAATGTCGCCAATTGTTGCATACCAACTACGACCATACTCTGAATGTGATATTGAATCTGCCATCCAAAAACACCATTCACAATCTATGCCTTAATTTCTAAGAAGACGCAGCTATCAATCTCACTAAGAGAGTTTCTCATGGCATTCACAAAAATTAAGGAAGACCTCAACTATTAATTGTGTTAAAGATATTGATGGACCCACAAATCACTTGTGGGTAAAAGTACAAAGTTGTGTCGCAGTAGAGGAAAACTAAGGGGTTCCATCTAGAACTAATTTTGTCCATAATAGGTCTAACTGAATATGTTTAGGTCGGACATATGTAGCGTACATGTAGCCCCACGCATCTTCCAGATGGCATATGGGTTCCAGCCAAAACCAATTTGACTAGACCAGTTCTAGCAGAGGCTGGAACCCCAAAAATAATATATACCCTAAAATCACCTTAAGTGGCTCATTTGAACATGGCGCCTTTCGAGGTTTGCGGAGAAGGTTTGGGGATTTCTGGCCAAACAAGGTAGGTTTTTTTTTTAAAACATTTTCTTGTGTTTTTATTATGTTTTTTGGTTAATTTTATGTATTATTTAATGTTATTTTTTATTGTAGAAAATATCTAATAATATAGTTTTATGTATATTTAGTTATTTAGTTAATATGTAATTATTTTTTTCAGTAATATAGTTAGTTAATTTAGTTAGTCTACATTGTTAGTTAGTTAATTAATTTAGTTTTATTACATATGCTTTAAAACATTAGAAAATATTAGGAAAACGTTACAAAGAACACCTGTAAAATCCAACAAACAAGATTATTTGAAATATTATAAAAATATTAAGAAAACATCACATAAAAACATACATAACAATACATTAGGAAACATACATAAAACTATACATAACGAAACATTATGAAAAATACTTGTAAAAATGCTACATTTTAAACATTAGAAAAATAGTACAAAAATGTTACATTAAAACCATACATAAAAACATACATAACATGATCTACATGAAAGCATATAACTGTAACAACATACTTACATCAAAGCCTCCTAATTGTAACCTTAAGTTTAGATCATACTCCAAACCTAGTTAACTTCTCTAAGGTCATAAATTAGGTTAGTTAACCTAGTTAACCATACTTTAAACCTAGTTAACTTCCAACCCTAGGCTTAATTAAGTAAAAAATTGTAAAATTAAATTAGAACACTAAAGATAACCTTGTAGTTAAAGTTAAGCTATAATCTTAAAATAAATTAGATAACCTTCTAGGTTAGTTATATATTCTTTTTCATTAGGACCTACCCATATGATTAAATCATTTTTCTATCTTTAACACATTGATAAATATGAATTGAACAAGCTATTTTATTTATGTTTTATTTTATTTATCTACACATGTGTAAATACGCTTAAATTAGAAATGTCACATTTCTTAAATTTGTACATGTAGATGATCTTATAATGTACATGTGCTTTAGATTACTTTTAAAATATTGTACACATATATGTACATGCATGTGCAGAGATCTATATATACTTGTTTATACTTTCACATTTATTTTTTATCTGTCACATGGCATTGGGTAGAGGGGCATCATCGATGGATTCAAGAGAGGCTAGTGCATAGGAGGTGCTAGTGACTTCTCTTCACGTAGATCTTCTAGTTCTAGAAAGGATAGGGAGAAATTATTTTATGGTACCATTGCTAGATTGAGATGAGATTTAGAGGTTATTGATCAAGCTAATACATCCACCACCCTTCCTAATAGGGATAGGGTAGACATTATTAGAGAGGACTTCATTCATATGATTTAGATAGTTGAATCATACAACCCTTATGATAGCATTAGTATTGATACATTGTATGATTCTCTCTCCTGCAACGTTACTAGCATTGTGAAGTATAGATAGGTTGACTCAGAGGTTTCCACCACTATGGTAAAGACCATGTTTCCTCATTGTCGAGATATAGCTCATGTGAGAGGATATATAACTACTAGGTTCCAGGATGATCTTGTTGCACCATTTATATATCCTCGATGGTTGGATACTCATCATAGGTAGCCCTAAAGGATGAACTTCCACTATAGTTTTGTAGACAATTGTTTATAGAATTTCATTTGCATCACGATATTGATTATACAGATTTTCTAGGTCATGTTGGGCACGGGAGGGGGAGGTTATCTAACAAATTCAAAGGATCTAATGCCCCAATGCCTGCTAATAAGCAGGCAAAGGTGGGTCCAAACCTTTTGGTTATACTAAAAGGTTTGGAAATGGCATCTGTAGGAGAGAGTGTACTAGATGACATAGTTAGGAGGTATATATTTTCTAGTATCACGAGTATTGTGACATAGGTTCATGATATTTCATTTAATCAATTAGGGAGATACATGTTGCATTCTTTTTCTAGCATTCCTCCACCTGCATATGATGCATCCTCCATCGGTGATGTGTACCAGATAGTAGACATACCATCTCCCCTAGAGGTTGTAGATTTATCAGATTTGGACCATTTGTGTTGTATGGGTGCATGTTTATCTAGTGATATTCTTTGTGTATATCAGGCTTTACAGATAGTCAGTGGGGTTCCTCTCAGGGAGGTTCCATCATTTGTCACCACCATTCTTAGTAGATCTACTGGATCAGGTTCTCAGGGTGTACAAAGACAGGAGGATATTCCTACACCACCTACAGCTCCTCAAAAGACTGCAGTTGATGAGGATGCACCTCCCTAGGCTACTAAGGCCACTTCATTATGTCCATCTCATCAAATTTTTACCACCTTGCTTACATATGACCATATTGATCCTACAAAGGTGTCCTTACATGATTCATGTTTGAGCAATATTAATTAGGAGAACATTACACACAGTTAGGTTATATATTTATTTTAATTTTAATTTTATTTAAAAAATTTACACGTGTATCTAGATTCAAGTATAAATAATTTTTATATGTACTCTAGAGTATTATCGATAGTATCGCACCATATGGAGATTTACAGACACCTGGCGATCCTGTGCAACATGACACAGGTAAATTTAAACCTTTGTACATATAATTTTTTCTTAAATAAGTATTTAATTTATTGTACATGTACGCATGACACATATATATTTATTTTATTGCACACATAGATCAGGAGGAGGTGGACCATCATAAAGTCACGGATCATGAAAAGGGCCTAGTTGACCAAACATGTTATTTTAGATATTTCATCTAACATATATTATTCTAGACATTTTATATACACTACATATATATATTATTTCAGACACATGTTATTCTAGACATTTCATGAAATATGTTCATTTTAGGCATTACATATACATGTTATTTTAGATTATAGATGTTATTTCATATTTTAGTTTTATTTTTATACATGTTATGTATGTTATGTTGTGTCACATGTACATGTTCATGTTATGAATGTTCATGTGTTCATTAACTAGACTTATTTTATGCATGTTATGTATGTTCATTTTATTTCATATTGTAGACTTATTTTTAAAGCCATTGAACCGTCAAAGCATACATAACAACATACATAAAAGCATATATCAAAGTATACATAGATATATATTAAAACCATTGAATCATTAAAGCATACATAATAACACACATAAAAGCATGTACACAATTTGTACCAACCATGCATAACTATATATTAAAGCATATCCAATAAACAATACATTAAATAAGAGTTCAAACTCTAAAGTTCAAATATGAAAGTACGAGAGCTAAAAAAACAAGTTTAGCCAAAAGTTCATGATACATATAGTCTAGATCCTCTCTATCTTTTATTATCTCCAAAAAAATTTCATGTTCTTCAATAGGCAACCTCCACTTTTGGTTTCCACGACCTCTTTTTTTCAATGTCTCAAATTGCAACTTTTTCGCTATAACCAAGTGACTGCAATGTAGAAATTTTTGGCTAGACATGTATTCAATAAATTGAATACCATTTTTGTCTATCTTGATTTGCTGATAATAGGTGCCTTCAATAACAACTGAACCAATTGGATATGAATTTTCATCACCATCTATAGTTTCTTCTAGAAACCTATATTTTGCTTTCATGCATCTTAGTCGATAATAATCTACACTTTCTGCATTGTTAGGATCCACAACCACAACAAAAATATCACCTATACAAATGCATTTGATTTAAATTAAAATCAAAAGTTTAAGATAAAATTTGAACTTCACTTGTGATAAATTAAAACTTTAATAAAAGAACATGTACGCGCATGCACTTGTAACAACTAAATCAGAAACACGTTCATAATTAGCTGAATATATAGGATCATGAATATTTATGTCAATGTCATCATCTTCACAATGAGGCATTCTGATTAAATCCTTCATATCTCATTGTGAAACATATCCATTTGCAATATTCGCACATTGACTCATTGGATTATCCTCAACAGAATCAGCATAAAAGCATGATTTTTCTCTTACTTGAATCAATGGAGGTTTGTGTTGACCTATACTCATCACTTGATGTAAACTTATAATACTAGCAATTCTTTGACAATTGTAAGGATTAGCTCGGTCTATATCTGTTACAAATATGAAATAAAAGGTGCACATTTTTAGATCAACAATTATGATAAAGGGGATTCAAGAAATGAGATTTTAAAATATTTTTCCAACAAAATATTTTACCTTTTGCTTCCCAAAAATAGTGTTTGTTGTATTTGGTGTCCCGCCTAGCAAAATTACTTTGACACCATTCAACAATTTTGTTTAAACTCTCTATCATGTTACATGTACAATTCTGAACTATCAGGTTAAAGCAAATGGGTCTAAGCTAAAATTATGTTATTTGAAATATCTATATATTTAAATACTGAACACCATTTGTACCTTCAAGTTCATGTTGGCAAAGTGCACTCTTCACACACGCTCATGCTCTATCATGCTCTCCTTTTCCATGTCCACTTTCAAAGAAGTTCCAAAAAAAATAACATTGCATCTAGCATGTTACACGGCTATGTAGACACCCAAAAATGGTTCATTCCTATGTGTCCCCTTTTTAACACATCTTCTATTCATAATATTGTGTCGTTCTTCCATGTCCTCAATTACTAACATTTCTCTCATTTTAGCCGAATTGATCATCTTCCAAAACCAATCATAATCGATCCTAATCATTCATAATCTTCCTAAATCAATCCAATATCATTCCAAATTCATTTATTTTATTCTAGGGAATTTTCAAAGTTCATCAAGGCCTCATCTCTTTTCAATCCTCCTCCGATAGTGTTGTCAAACTTCATCGATGCTATCGTCGTCAATCTTGTCCAAGGCATTTTCAAAGTTCATCGATGCCTTATCATCATCAATCTTGTCCAAGGAATTGTCAAAGTTCATAGATGCCTTATCATCATCAATATAGGAGCATTTTCATGTTCATCAATGTTTCCACAAGAGCATTGTCAAGTTTACTAATGCCTTCTCCTCATCATTATTTGAGTGCATTGTCAAAGTTCATCAATTCTATTGCAGATCATCATTATCTTGGGAACATTTTCCAAGTTCATCGATGTATCCCTATTCCTTTATCAGTCCTCTGGAATCATCGAAGTTCATTGATGTTATTTAATCATTTTCAAACATCATTATTTGAGTGCATTGTCAAAGTTCATCAATGCCTCGTAGCTATCATAATCCTTATCATAAAAAACAATTCAATTATGCATCAATGCCTTTAATTTGACCAATGAGTTACTAATTTTCTCTCTTGGGATTAATAACCCATAGTTTATCTCTATGTCCTAATTGAATAAATAAATTAACTTTATTTATTCCCTTTTCCTATTGTCTCCCTAAATTAATTAATTTCTCATCTTTTTGAATTATGGGATTTTCCGAATTCCTAAATTCCTAATTTGAGGGAATAATGAATTTTCAAATTCAAAAATTGAACTCTTACATTCCCTCCTTTAATTGTGCTTTATTTCCCTATTAATTTGATTCATGATTTCTTCCACCTTTCCCTATTCATTTTCCCCTAATTTATGCTTCCATCTTCCTACTAATTTGCTTCTTCCTTTTCCCTCCATTATGCATTGATTTATGCATACTAATTTGTGCATTCCTTTCTAATTCTTCAAATTGTCTCTCTCATCCTATAAATTGAGATTCAATTCTCTCATTCAAGTTTGAACCACTATCTCCTAGTATTCTTGACATCACTTTGGCTTTCAATATTTGTGAATTTTTGTCATAGGCAAAAGAGAAACAATAATCAACTCTATGGATAAGAAAGGAGAGTATTTGAGCATCATTTGAAGGGGGTTTTATGCCCTTTTTGCATATGTTTTGAATTCCCATTTCAATGGCTCTAATGTTAGTTTAGATGGGTTTGCATATTGTTTAGGATTTTGTGGTTACCTAGATATGCATTTTCTACCTTTTTCTGGTCTTATATTTAAAAATAGAAATAATAATCAACTCTATGGAGAAGAAAGGAGAGCGTTTGAGCATCATTTGAAGGGGGTTTTATGCTTTGTTTGCATATGTTTTGAATTCCCATTCCAATGGCTCTAATGTTAGATTAGATAGGTTTGAATTTTATTTAGGGTTTTGTGATTGCCTAGATATGCATTTTATGCTTTTTTTTGGTCTTAAATTTGGTGAAAATGACGTGAAAAATGTCTTATCTTATTGATTTTGGTGTGTTTATGCAATTACAGGGTCCTGGAAGAAAGTTGTGTAGTTGGTCTGAAGTTCTACACAATTGGGTGTTAGTTCTATGCAATTGGCACCCAGAATTGTGCACTTGGTCACCTTGCTACGGACTTGGTTGACCTTGTTGTGCACTTGGTCAAATAGGATGCATTTTGATGGTTTAGGATCAACACTTTAGGGTTTAGGAAGTAGTTCTACATTTTATGCTTCCTATTTTTAGTTTTCTCAATTATAAGGCTCTATTGAACCCTAAATGGTGCAAATGAACCCTAAATTGGGGAATGAACCTCAAATTTCAGTTTCGGAACTTAAAATAAATCTCACATTTAAGTTTGGTGTTCCTAAAATGAACTTAACCTAGTTTAGGATTCCATGCAAAGCTAGTGGTTCAATTTTCTCTCAATTCTAATTAGGTTACAATATAGCTTAAGTAGGGGTTCAAATTGATACAAATTTGTCAAATAAAGTTGTTTAAGTTTAAAAGTAACTAAAAATGAACCCTCATACTATATTTTGGGCATCTAAAATGAACATTCAGATAGTTTAGGATTCATTGCAGATCTGCTTAGCTAAATTGTCTCAAAATCATTCAAATATGCATCTAGCTTAATTAGGTGTTCTAAATGGATCATAATATTTTCAAATCAGGTTTTTAAATGGCTAATGAACCCTAATCATGGCAATAAATATTCTTATTAATTCAATTTTTCTCAGTATAGAAGCCTTAGTAACCTTTTGAGTCATGCTGGCCTTGTTTCAGGTTCTGCACACTTGGTCGGGATTTTCTACCCACTTGGTTATCATAATTGCACAATTGGATGTCTTATTGTGCACTTGGTCAAATAGGATACATTTTGATGGTTTAGGATCAAAATTTTAGGGTTTAGGAAGTGGTTCTACATTTTATGCTTCCTGCTTTCATTTTTATCAGTTCCAAGGCTATAATGAACCCTAAATGGTGCCAATGAATCCTAATTTGGTTAATGAACATCATATTTCAATTTGGAAGCTTAAAATGAACTCTCAAATTTTATTTGGGCTCCTAAAAATACCTTCACCTAATTTAGGGTTCAATACAATCAAGGTTCATTCAATTTCAATCAAACTCACAATCTAGCCTAAGTAGGAGTTGTAATTGGTTCAATTATGAAAAATAAATTTGTTTGTGTTGAAAAGGACATCAAAATGAACATTCAAACCTTATTTGGTAATTTAAAATGAGCATTCAACTAGTTTAGGATCAAATGCAGATCGCGTGTTTAAGGTATTTCCAGATCGGTTCAATCTACACATAGACTAATAAGTGGTTTCAAAATTGATTTAAATATTTCCTAATCATTCTTAAATGGTCTTAACTGAACCCTAATTTAATTTTTTTGAGTTTTCAATGCTTTTTATGGTCAAAAATCTACTTTTTTGCAAGTTTTTGGTATGTTTTTAGCTTCTGATCAGAAGTTGCGCAGTTGGTTAGGTGTCCTTCACACTTGGTTAGGAGATGCACACTTGGTAGCCTGATTCTACACACTTGGTAGCCTGATTTTTTACACTTGGTCACTTGATCCTTCGTAGTTGGTAAAATGGATGTTTTGAATGTAAAATTCTAACTTTGTTCATTCCTAAATTTGTTTCTGCACTTGGTATGTTGGATTTCGGTGTTACTGATCATCTGTGTTGAATTTTGGCAATAGTGGGATGAAGAAAAAATCATAAACTATTAATGATTTTCATGTAGGATGCTTGTTGAATACCTTGTATGTCTTCCAAAACTATCATGTCTATGTTTTTTAGTTTAAAAACACTTTAGATTTTGTGCTTAAAAAGGAATCACTTTGCTAATGTGTTTGAAGTGTCTTTTAGATTGTAATACTAAGAATTATATAAACATATCCTCTCCCCTCCTTTGTGGATCTTGGGTGTAAGAGAATATCATATAATTCTTCTAGAGTGGCTACCTCCTGAGAGCTTTAACAAAGCCAATGAGAGGGATTTGTCAACTGGTAAGAGACTAAAGCCAAGCCCTTCTAAACCAGTATATAAAAATGTCATTGTGATTAATCTCATAGTGAACAGATATTGAATATGTTATACCAAGAAGAAGATCTCCCTCAGTACCCTCGTGGTGCATAAAAACCTATAGATTGTAACTTCTTTATGTTGTGAGGCCTCTATAACGGGGCTAATCTATCACAAGTATAACCACCTGAACATATTCCTTAACTAAAATATTTTTTGTAATGACCAAAAACCCTTTACCTGTTGGCATGGAAGGTGCAAGACTGACTAAGACACCCCATATTTTTGTGGCTCTTAGTAGAGACAATAGTCCCTTGGTAAGTGATGACCCTTGGGATTTGAATCTTGGTGTGCCTGAGAAGTGAGTGCACTATAAGGAGGACCCTGTGCCTCCAAACTTATAATTTGTCTGCTATTGGTAAGTGTGGCTGAAATTTATTTAAGTGGAGATTTAAGAGATATTTTTGTTGCCATCCTTAGGTTGTGATGTGTTTGTTTCAATTTTACAACAGTCATTTTCTCTGACGTATCTTATGTGGGTGTTTCAAAATTTTAAAGAACAATTTCAAAAACACTCCTAAACATTCAAACATCATTCAAAACATTCCCAAACATTCTTGAAAACTTTGATTTTTCCCAAAAACATATTGTTTCAAAACCTTGTGAACATATGGAGACCAAAAACATTTATCTTCGGGCCTTTTGGTTTGCTTCATTCTTGCATAGTCATATCATAGTCCTCTTGCATACATTTTCATTAGTCCCTTTGCATTTTCATTTCAAAGCCTCTTGCATTTAGTCCCTCTTTCACAAGTCTTCATTATAGTTCCTCTTGCATAAGAACCTCATCCTTAGATCCTTTAAAAACTTTGCAAAATCCTATAAATAATCCAAACCCTAGAGTCTTTATTTATGCTATTGAAAACATGATATTGACTTGGTCCCTTTGTCCCAATTATCCCTTTATAAATTTGGTCAAACCTCATCTTTTTCATTCTAGATTTGACCTAGTCCAATTATCCCTTATCCCTTTTTATCCCCATTCAAATCAAAATACCTATTCAATTTCCTAAGGTTATACTCTTAGGTTTGTCTTTTTTTCCAAACATTTTTCCAAGGTAGAAAATCTCGAAAACATAGTTGCATAAGCCTAGGTTGCTTTGCATATTTATTCCAAATTCCAAATTTTGGATTTGCATAGAAAATCCCTTGCAACATTCTTTAATTTGCATATTTCATCCTAAAAGTCTCTCAAAAAGTTAAAAATATCACACTTGCATATAGTCATCATGTCGGTCTTCATTAGGTTCCAAGCATCCAAAAGGAAACAAGATGCTTATCAACCCTTGTTTCCATCACAAGGAAAATCACAATTACCCTTTGATCTGAGACAAGATATACCTTTGCAACAACAAGATTTTGAGCAAAGACAAATGACATCAATACAACCAAACAATCAATTGCATCAAATCCATGAACACTTGATTCAAAAGTTGCAAGAAAAATTAGATAAAGAAAAGAAAATATTGGAAGAGAGGGTAGAAAAGATGGTAAAGAGTAGAAAGGAGATGGTCAAACTCCTTAGATTTCAAAGTGAATCCTTTAGTGAAATTGAAATACAATCTCTCATTGAAAAATCAAAGATACCAAAACTTATTTCACAACGAAATGAGGCAAATGAAAAATTTAACAAATTCCAATTCAATCACGTGCAAGAGCCAATATTTTTCAACCAAGTCCTAGAGCATGCTCAATTCAATCAAGTTTCAAATTAGACTCCATGTGCTCAAATTTCAAATCAATCATTCAACCAAATTCTGAAACAAACCCTTCAACCAGAGCATGGCATAATTCAACTAGGGCCACCACCAAATTACAAACTAATCTTCACTCTAATGCAACCAAGTGATCTTCAAACAATTTCACAAGCTCTTATGCCCTTCCTATGAACACGACAATAAATGCCAAGATCACAAACAATAACATTGCCTGAGGAACCTTTTATGGCCTCCAATTCACCTACAAATTTTTATCAAACAAAGACAAGTTCAAATGTGCCACCCCTTGAACATCAATCAAGCATAAGAAATGAACAACCTATTGTGGCACAACTAGAATCACCAAATTCTTTCCAAAAAGAAAACATTAACATAAAGGATTCACTTGAGATAATAGCTCGCATTGGTGAAATGATCCTAGAGCAAGAAAATAAAAATAATGCACCCGTGTCTAGGAAAGGCTCATACCAAAAAAATCACATGAATGACCTCCTTAATTCCCCTCAAGAAATTAACCTTCAATAAACATCCATGTTTCCCTCCACCCCTTCATCCCCACATTCCTCCCAAGAGAAATTTTCTCTATCTCCATCAAGTGACTCTTCCAATAATTCAACCTTACAAGGGATATTCATATAATAAATCCAAGCTAGTCCTCTTCATAACCTAGATACCTTTCATGTTGAAGAAACCATTGTGCCAATTCCATCATGTTCTCCATCTTCAAGAAATCATATTCATGAGAGTTCTATCCAAATTCCATCTCCTCCATGTCAAGACATTGAACCCTCTCAAGAATCTCCCTTACATATCCAAAATCATATCCCATGTCAAGAGGATGATAAAAAGAATGAAGAAACATGGCTTAAAATATATCAAGATCAAGATCCCAATGATGACCAATCCCCCCCCATTATTTACCAAGATCCCATTTCCCTCAAACCTCATAATGATCCCATTATCGCTATCCCCTCTATCCAAGATGATCCCATTATCCCTAGCTCTCCTATTCAAGAAGACCCCCTTCCATTTCAAAACAAAAATGTCCTCCCAAGTCCCATTGACCTTTTACTTCCTAAGCAAGATCATGACCTCCCTTCCATTTCTTCCCATGATCCCATGCCAGGTCAAGATCAAGGTGTCCCTTCACCTTCATTTCCACCACAAGATCCTATAATCCCTCCATATCCTCCTAAAGACCCTTCCATATCTTCATCTCCTTGTTCTAACCCTCCAAATCTCCCACAAGATCCTATCCTACCATATGATCTTGTCACTGCTCCTATTCCCTCGTAGGATCCCAATATTCCACCTGATCCCCCTTGTGATACATGAAAATATATGCAAGTTGTTCATGAACCCCTTGCATGTCAAATTGGTTCCTCTTCTTCCATCCAGTTTGGTTCAATTCATGATCCTACAAGTCCTTCCATATCATACACACCTCATAATAATGGACTCGTGTCTACCAGTAAGTATCCTACTAGTAAAAGAAAGCATTATCAAGTCAAAGGGTCAGACCTCCATGCAAAAGGTATATTGAAACCATTACATGTCCAAGAAAATTCTAATGGCCATGATAAATCTACATCTCAATGCATTGGTATCCCTTCAAAATCCAAATCCAAGTTGTACCTCCCCTTCAAACCTTCCATCTATCCTAGGTCCATATATTCCTCCCTCCACTAGCTCATAATCCACATACCCTTTACAAAATGTAAGTCAACAAAGGAACACATCTTGGAGAACCTTCCACCCACCCAAAAATCCTCCACATCATCCCTATCCATCTATGAATTCCCTTCCAAGAAATTTTTATGCCAAGCATAAAATCCACAAATCAAGTAATCCACATGCAATCAAGGATCACCATGTCTAGTCTAATCAACATGTAAAAATTAAGAAAGATATAATCCTAAAAGAAAAAGAAATATCAAAAAGGCCACAAAGGCCCATTGAGAAAAAAGAAAAATCAAAAGAAATATGGGTTCCAAAATCTATTATGAAAGCAATGCATTCAAAGGACCCTCAAAAGAATGAAAAGATGAAATGCATGTGGATTCCTAAGAAGCTCCTTGAAGCATAAAGTCCCAAAGAAAAATAAAAATTGGCATCCAAAATTGCTATCCCTCCATATAAATTCCTTCCATCTTCCAAGTCCGTTTTGGGTCCTTGTATCCCAAAATCCATATCCTTTCCTTCGTCACATCCATCGTATCATTTTCCTCCATCACTCCATCACCCCTCAAGGTGTGTTCCAATATTGTTCTTGCATACATCTTCAAACATTCAAAATCAATCTCTCTTTCACCCCTTCCATCATCTAAGACCTATTTTCCAACCTTTCCTTCATCCTATCCAATCCTTTTCATAATCCTTATCCAATTGTATCAAATTATCCATGTCATATCCCTTTGTCATTACCCTACCAGCATCTTTGAGTATACTGTCATAGTCATGGTCCATTATTCCATGTCCTTAAAGAGAACCATCCAAAGAGTAAGGTTCTTGAGTCCTTTGTCCATGTCATGTCATGCGTCTAGTTATTTCCAAAAAGTCAAAAAAGGCAAAAAAAAAAAAAATGTTTCCTCGATGAAAACCTAGAAAGTAGGCATCTTGGTAACACAAAAAAGAGTTAAGAGAGATAATTTCATCCAATAGTGAAAACTTGGAAAACATACACTTTGGGCAAGTACCATGATGAAAACCTGGCGAAAAGGCATCATGTGTAATTCTATGAACTTCTTGCATTCCATACTTGGGGGCAAGCTTCATCCATGTTTTTCTATCATATAATACCCCTATCATTATCCTCCCTTATCCCCATCATTTCCTCCATTATTCTATGTCTATCATATCCCTTATCCTATTCCCTTTTTTCCTTCTTTGATCTTGACAAGGCTAGGGATCTTCCTAGAAGCATCACATGTCCTATCTGCTTTATCTTATCCACATCCCTTTTGGTCCATATTACCTATCCTATTGCAACCTTTCATCCATATTACATATCCCTCCCCCCTTGTCTATTATTTATCTTTCTTATCCATTTCCCCTTTCCTATTCATGTCCTATCATTATCCTATTCCAAACTACTTATCTTGGTCTTGCTATAAAATAGGGGCATTAAATGCAAAACATGTTTTCCAAAAAACCTCTTGACATGTCCATTCCTATGCATCACTTTCCATCTAGTATAAAAAAAATAAGTTTCATTATCCTATCATTTTCATGTCCAGTCCCTCAGCTTGGTAAAAAAAATGTTATCCCATTTCTTGGATAGTCCTTGGCACCTAAACAGATCCAATGCAAGTGACCCTTTGTCTTCATCCATCTACTAGTCCATTTCTCCTTTCACAATGTCCCTGCCTTGCTAGAAACTGGGGGCAATTCAAATCTTGCTCATGTAATTAATAATGTCCTAAAAATATCTTTAAAATTGTATAATGTCCTAAAAAAATCAATAAAAATCATAAAAAGGCCTGAAAAAAAAGATCATCACAAAAAAAATCAAATATCTCAAGAATCCTAAAAATTTGAAAAAGTCTTCAAAATTTGCAATAAATTTGTACATGCTTGTCTTTATTTTGTGTTACAATCATCATGTTTGCATACATCCGTAGAAGATTCATTATCTCGTGCTTAATGAAATCATGTTCTCACAAACATGATCTGAATCATTCTCACTTAACATTCAATCTGGTTGGACCTATTCGATCTTTTGATCTCAACTATCAATCAATCAACTTATCCAACCTATCAATCAATCATCCAATTAGTCAATCAAAACTAAGATATCAAACAATGAACACTTAATACAAGTAACAAAATATCGGAATGGTTGTTGGCTCACATTGTTTCAGTGAGTGTTTTATCTTTCATTGATTTTTCTTTTGGTCATGTTCCTATGCTACTTGATGATATTATTTGAACTTATGAGAGTGGTCGGGATGGTTCATGATCAATTTTTTCTTTGGTTCTTCCTGTTTGATGATCTCATGAAATTCTGGGGCATATCTGCTATATGCTTTAGGATATAGAAGATCATCCTTGTCTGCATCGTATTTGTTTATGCAAAAGGATGGCTTTCTCGCTCTGGCTCTTTATGCTAGGATGCGCTGCATCCAGTTTTGAAATATCAAAATAAGCTCTTATAACATAATTGCACTTATGACAACCAAAACTCTTTCCTTCTTACTAACATTTATTTTTCTAATTTCCAATTTCTGCTAACATTTCTTCAATCAATCCTTGCAATCATCTTTATTTTCAAAAAAATTGTACTCATGTCAATTTATACCCAATTTTTTGAGGGGGCATCCTACCTCCATTCTGTCGATCCATTGGGGAATGATTTTTTTTTTTTTTGACACAACGCTCACAATTGCATTGTATCAAAGAGGGGAAAAATGTAGACACTTAAAAATGGTTCACACCTATGTGTCCCCTTTTTAACACATCTTCTATTCACTAATATTGTGTTGTTCTTCCATGTCATCAATTACTAACATTTCTCTCATTTTGGCCGAATTGATCATCTTCCTAAACCAATCCTAATCAATCCTAATAATTCCTAATATTTCTAAATCAATCCAAGATCATTCCAAACTCATTTATATCATTCTAGGGCATTGTCAAAGTTCATCAAGGCCTCATCTCTTTCCAATCCTCTTTCGATAGTGTTATCAAAGTTCATCGATGCTATCGTAATCAATCTTGTCCAAGGCATTGTCAAAGTTCATCGATGCCTTATCATCATCAATCCAGGAGCATTGTCATGTTTTTCAATGTCTCCACAGGAGCATTGTCAAGTTCATTAATGCCTTCTCCTCATTAGTATTCGAGTGCATTGTCAAAGTCCATCAATGCTATTGCAGATCATCATTATGTCGGGAACATTTTCCAAGTTCATCGATGTATCCCTATCCCTTTGTCAATCCTCTGGCATCATCAAAGTTCATTGATGCTATTTAATCATTTTCAAACATCATTATTTGAGCACATTGTCAAAGTTTATCAATGCCTCGTAGCTATCATAATCCTTATCAATATCATCAAAACCAATTCAATTGGGAATCAACACCTTCAATGTGACCATTGAGTTACTAATTTTCTCTCTTGGGATGAATAACCCATAGTTTATCCCTATGTCCTAATTGAATAAATAAATTGACTTTATTTATTCCCTTTTCCTATTGTCTCCCTAAATTAATTAATTTCTCATCTTTTTGAATTATGGGATTTTCCTAATTCCTAAATTCCTAATTTTTGGGAGTAATGAGTTTTTAAAATAAAAAATTGAACTCTTACATTCCCTCCTTTAATTTTTTCTCATCTCCCTATTAATTTGCTTCATGATTTCTTCCACCTTTCCCTATCCATTTTCCCCTAATTTATTCTTCCATCTTCCTACTAATTTGCTTCTTCCTTTTCCCTCCATTCTGCATTGATTTATGCATACTAATTTGTGCATTCCTTTTTAATTCTTCAAATTGTCTCTCTCATCCTATAAATTGAGATTCAATTCTCTCATTCAAGTTTGAACCACTATCTCCTAGTATTCTTGACATCACTTTGGCTTTCAATATTTGTGCATTTTTATCTTAAGCAAAAGAGAAACAATAATCAACTCTATGGAGAAGAAAGGAGAGCATTTGAGCATCATTTGAAGGGGGTTTTATTCTTTTTTTGCATATGTTATGAATTTCCATTCAAATGGCTCTAATGTTAGATTATATGGTTTTACATATTGTTTAGGATTTTGTGGTTACCTAGATATGCATTTTCTGCCTTTTCTGGTCTTACAGGCTAGCCAATTAAAGAATTTTGCAGATTTAAATTGTCATGCAAGATAAAGTTGTACGTGCATACATACATGTAATCTTTTAATATAATTTAAATCATTATATATATATATATGAATAAAAGGACAAATAATAACTTAAATAAATGAGAATGAAAATGAATTGAAGTACATGTACTTACATGCACAACCATCAGACCAAATCCAGTGTTGTGAAGCCTTTATCCTACGATTCACAGTATATTCAAAATACATTATAAAACAATGATCCACATAGCTCCTATCATGAACCTTATCATCGTTGATATAGAAATGAACCTCCTTGATGATAATGCGTTCATTTGGATCAGTGATTTGTACCTCATCCAAGTCAAATTGTGCATGTCTATTGGTCACTTGCACAAATATTGAAACTTTCTTAGAATGATAAAATTGAGATTGAAGCTCTAATTGAAGGGAAAATGTATAGTTCTCAAAAAAATCTACAATTGAAAGAATACAACCAAGCGGAAAACAATCTTTAGAATCATGAAACTGTTTAGTTTGCCATCGCGAACCATGACAATGTTGGATATGTGGATAAATTATAGTATGAAATATGGTCATAAACTCAAGGTAAGATAATTCACTCTCCTTTAATACAATGTTTTTGGATTCATCCCCGGTCTTAGTTTGGTATGTCTTATATTCAAATCTCTTCCACAAAATTGGCTTTGAAACATTAATATTCTCAATTTGCAATGAAAATTTGTGCAAATCTCCACAATCATTGCATGCACTTTTTATACATTATAATTTGAACTCATCTGAATCTTCTAATTTATCACATAAAATAGACTTCATAAATTGTGTCGTAGTTCCTGGGATGACCATATTTGAATTAAGTATTGCCATAGATTTTTTATATGATTGCAAGTATAGATGAAACTCAACATTATTTTGACAACACAATTTTTTATGTGTACAAAGAAAGTGCGCAACCTCTCAAACATTATTTGACATATTTTCACATTAGAAAATTCTTGCTTGAATGCTTCAAACAATTCACTTTGTGTTGTATCTATAAAATGTTTTCAATATGAAGTTTTCATAGCGGTCTCTTCATCTTTCATCTGTATAGCATCCCTTCTATTAGAAGAAACATGAGAGTGAGTGGTCCAACATTCAATGACCTGTCTTTTTAAATCTTCAGCAATTATATCTTTTCGAGGAAGTCTATAAATATTTACCTAATTTTTTTCAATATTTTCATTTAACATATTTATCTTCCTGATATATCTTTGAATAGTTCTTCTAGATACGTTCAGTAAATCATAAATTTCTTGTGCTTGTTTTCTCTGTGTCAACCTCCTACTAGATAAAGTAGTCATCAACGCTCTACATGCAACACTTAAATTGGCTCCTCGACTTGAGTTGTTAATGTCATTCAATGCATCTTGAAAATTTTCAACTATTGTTCAATTTACACCGTCTTCTGAGCTTTTCTTGTTATCAACACCCAACAAACTCCAAAGGAGTCATTCTCTTTTCTTGAATAGCCTAGAAAATAATTGTGCTCTTCCAACCATACTTTTATTTTTAAAATATTAATCCCAAATTTTGTTGCAATGCTTTTTAATTGCGCTTTCAAATGTCATGTGTTCAGATGAAATTTGACTGAAAAATGAATCCTCATTCATCTCCATTAAATTTCCCATGCCAAAAGATATATTTCCACATTGAGAACTACCAATTTGTTCCCCTACTTGAATTGCATCTTCTTGAATATCAATAGGTTCTTCATGAACTTCAATAAGTTGATCTTGATTACATTTTTTATGACCTTTCATTTTGTCATCCCTTATTTGATCATATTTTTGGTGTTTTATTCATTTTATTCTCCATTGCACAAACTGTTCAAATTGAGAGCTTCAATTAACCTGCGTACAAAAAACCATATACCCAATAATAAAAAAACAAAACTAATATTTATAAGTTCATAATTCAAGTACTAATTAAACAAAGCTTTAATAAATAAAAAATAAATAAAAGGAAAAAACTAAAGTAAAAAATTAACTTGCAAGAAAAAAAACCTCCTTGGTAATATTTATTCGTGGTTGCACTTGAACGCAAAAAACACGCCTTTAAAACTCTCAAAAAAATGATTTTGTTTTAAAAATTATTTATTAATTTGCATTAAACTATTTTATTTGATTTTTTAACATAAAAAAATGCCTCTAATATATGAGGCTTAAGGGGTGCAATCATCCACGTGACTGTGTTTGGTCATCTATAGTTTCGGTCGAATTTGGTCTGACCAAAAGTTCCTATGTGGCATCCTAAGAGGCAGCCAAATAAGAAAAAATTACAGATTTGCAGAACTTCTCACTTCTGCATTTGATTTCCCCATCAAAACTCAACTTTCTTTAAAAACTAAAAATACCCTTTTGTAGAGCTTGGAGTCAGGATTATGGTCATATAAGTTTTATAGTGTTTTGATTACATCTAATATATTATATTTTCAAAATACTGTAAGTATTTATTTTAACATTTGAGAACACGCTGGTTCAAAAATAAATAGTAAATCATGTCAAAAAAATTTAAAAATTATATTTAACACTAGAGGTGAGAGTCCTCTTCAAGAATATATAATTTTTTTCTGAATGGTGTAGATTTGATAGGGGAAATTTGGCGGGAGAAAAAACTGTTGATTTTGGGTAACTCCAACTTTGAATAGTTATAATAGAGAAAATATATATCAGAAACCAATCTTTCTTTTTCTTTGCACTAGCTATAAATGTCATCTAAAACATATTTTGAAATTAAAGGAAAAAAAGATTATTTGCATATAGTTTTTTGGCGAGAACTAGACCCCCTAATTTTAAGCAATTTTCAGCAATTGAAAAATGGACTTTATAAATTAAAAAAACTACATCAATTCTTGTTCAATTTTTTTTCTTTTAATAATAGGCATAAAATTCATCCAGTTTTACACATTTCATTAATTTACATCATCTTCAAATTCTAATTACAAACACCACTTTTATATCATTGAAGTTGAACAGTTTTGGTGCTATTAGCCTTTTCCTTTTATAAAAGTGTGACACAAGTTTTTACTTTTACCCTTGCAGGTCAATGAATGAGATCAACCATTGTGAAGTACAATTTTATAGATCTATCAACAACAAGATTCATTGATGGAGACAGAACAGCTGGGTGGCCCAACAAAGATTTCAACGCGGACTATTTTATGACACACAACCTTAAAAAAATCAACACACACATCAATGAGTTGAGCTGCCGACCTTCATGGTGAGATGAAACATAGGCCAGATCCATCCAAATGAAAGTAGACCAATGCTGGGTAGAGGACCATGTCATAGAGAAACCAAGAGCCTTGGGGATAGGGCCAAATAGATGTAACCAGCTCCCACCAATCGGTGTATGTGTGATGATAAGGGCCTGATGCTACCACTAGTCTCGAGCATGCTTTAAAAAATAGTGTGCTATTTTCAAGATTTGATCCTCTAGATCCTCCTAATTAACCATTCAAAGCCAATGTCAACTTCCATAAACTAGACAGTGATCACCAATGAAGTCACAATCGACAGTAACAGCGCGCCCAAGCATGAGCAGTCAACATTGCACGAGATCCCTATTGAGGCTAAACATGAGATGCCAACTATGGGCACTAACATTACAAATTGAGTACACATGTTTTACATCCAGTCCAACATACACGTGGTAATTTCACTAAAAAATTACTTTACTATGGGAGAAACCGCAGACCAGAATGAATGTTTTGAACAACATGAACTAGCATGAATGTATCCACAGTAGGATAAAAAAAAACATTCACGATCTTCACCAATTGGGTAGACAACCCCAAGATAAAAACACAACATGAAAAGTATATATGCAGTCCTATGCGAATCTAGAAAGCATAGAGATCCCACAATAATGTGAACAAGAGCTTCATGAAATGTGGAAATGATCAGCCAAAAAACTAGTCGACTCGGACAATAATCACATTGGATGAAAAATGCAATAAAAAATAATATGGCTTGATGGCGGCCAGAAGGTGCCGGGAAAAGAGAAGCTCTAACCATAAATTCCTACCAAAAATGATTTCAAAGCCATTGAATTCATTGATTTGTCAGAAACAATTTATGATGGACATTTAGCAGATTTTGTCTGTGGCTTGCAAACTCATTAAAAAACTCATGAATTACAGAAAGGAAAAGAAAAAACATAAGCCATAAAAGATTAGATCTGCAAACATGGTAAACTACATAGAGAAACTAGGATGTCAAAAAACTCAAGAAAATAATGAAAGTTGTAAGATTGCTGCTCTAATACCATGTTAGGATAGTATATCCTATACCTAGAGCCCAGTCTCCAAACATCCACCAGAAGAGAGTAGTTATCAACACTAGAAATGTACTGATTAAGGTGAGTATAAACACACAACAAGATCTTCTTATATAGGCGAGAGAATATAGGAAACAAGGATAGGGTTGAAAAAAGTGTCTCAACCTGGAGGAAGTAGAGTTCAAATAGAACTCTACAATATCCTCTAGGATATGATAGATTCCAAATTGGACTCAATGATATCCATTTACCTCATTAATGAGGTTACCTAAGTAAACTTAGATAATGAGTAAACAGTAAGACTATTTACTCCAACATTGAGTACAGATTTCTCACCTGTGATTTAAAAAGAATGGTAAGTTTTATTTCCATGACCTGTCTTTCTAGTACAATGATTTAAAAATGTCAATAAGCACAAGGTTTTCATATTTCTAAATTCTTGGGGTAGTAGGTGTCTTCATTTATGTGGTTGTTATGTCGATTAGGCCTTGACATGATTGTCATGCCTGTCTTATCCTTTTGTCCTCTATTTTTCCAATTTATTTTTTTATGTGGCTATCTTGTGCTTAGATCATATGATAGATATTTTTGCAATGATGCATTCCTTTTACTTTATAATTCTTTGAATAATAAATCCATCTACCATGGGGGAACTAATGTTTATATCACTTTGCTTTTATTTATTGGAAAGTGGATGGTGATGATTTGTTGGTGTTATGGGCTCATACTTAATGATGGGATTATTTTTTTATCATGTGCTCTACGAGTTCCTCATTTTTCTATTTACAAATAATATTTTAGTTGAAGTGAATTTAATCATTTTAGGATATGAATAATTTGTTAGTAGTAACTGAGATGGGGGGGAGGTGAATCAGTGGCCTCAAAAATTAATCCTTAAATCAACCCTTCAAACTTAGTACCACAAAAATTATACCTCTAGTTATCTTCAGTCCTATAAGATGAATGCCTTTAAATAATTATATCAAATTTCTACTTGTCGAAATGCTTTGTAAACCTTATTCTGTATGTTTACCGATAAGTAGTATTTCTATTTACCGAAACACAGTAAATAACTAGTGTATACCGATCAATCCAGATTTACTTATATGAAATGCAAAACAATAAAGTAATGACTCATAGACACATTAACACATGGATTTTTAACATGGAAACCTTGTTAAGGGAAAAACCACTGGGACCGGTACCCCAAATTTTTACTCTTCTGAAGTGAGCTTGGTTAAGAGCCAACGTTGTTAAAGGTTACAAACACACTGTTAGGTGTGACCTTGTTATAGGATTTAAATAGATAGTTTGTCACTTAGTATCTGGCATCTAATGCTACCATCCTTGATCAAACACTCACTTGGCCTACCAATAGGTATTGGGCATATCCAATGGTACTTTGTATGATCAAACTTTTTGATACTTCTTGGGAGGTATCTCAATTGGAAAAGACTTTTAAGTCCTGCTCGATTAAGAGACTTGATGCTTCAATGGTTAAACTAAAACAGTAAATTGATCTGTTCACATATACAACTTGAATTGTAGATTTTCAAATCTATTGTAAGTGCATTACCTTTCTGATCAATGTTATCAATTCAATACCTTTGCTCCACACTGTTCTTCTCTGTGATGTTGTATCACTGTTCGTCAGTGTCCGCAGAATTTAGCTCTTTCCTCGGCTTGATTGATCAGGTCTGAATGAAGACTTTCTTCTCCTTCAGAATCTCTTCAACATCTATTCTCTTGTCACTCCCCTTATTAATAATGAATAAGCTTGTCTCTTATATCGACATGATTTCACCATTTCTTGGCTTTCTTGATCTTGGCATGATCCACTATTCTCACCAATTAGATTTAAATCGAAGCTCCAGTTTAATCTCATATAGAACTTCTTGCCAACTAGACAAAGCAACTTTAAATCCTTTACTTATCTTCAGCTTTATCTTGTCAATTAAAACAATGATAAGTATCAGTTAAGTCTATTTTTAGCTCTTGACAGCTAAGTATTTTGTCATTTCTGAACTTTCTATTCTGTCATTCAATACTTCAATTAGTCATTGGTGACAACTGACTATTCCGTCGGTGTGACTTTAGTTGTCTTCGGGGTCTCCATCCATTGGGAAACATTGTAATTCTGTGCTTCGAGTTACACTGTGCTTTTCTCTTCAGGCAACACTATGACTTTGCTTGTCGGTAATGTTGTGCATTTTCTCGTCGGGTAACACTGTGACTTTTCTCTTGTTGATTTACTCTGATCATCAGTGTGCACTCTGTTGGTGTATATATTCACTTTGTGAGTACTTGAAGTATATGCATTATTGATAGCATAGCCTTTGATTCATTGGTTCTTTGAAGTATTTTAGCAATATGTACATGACCATATAGATTATATCAAGTTGACATCAATGAAAATACAATACATTAACTGTTTTATTGTCTTGCATAGACTTTCTATGACCTGGTGATCATCAACTTAACATCTTCAAACATTCAATCAGTTATAGTTCATCAATCTCTTCCTTTGGCATTGATGGAAACACACTACATTATCACACTATATTATCACTAATACAATATGAAATATAACAGTTGAAGTTCATCAAATTACCAATCTTATTACTATAACCGATACAAATATCTGGTCCTCGGTAAGCTTATATAGCTTAAATTTGATTCTTGCAGCTTTCTCTCTGTCTTTAATCCCTTCATTGGATAGATGTAGAATCTTCCTTCCTTAGATGTGATGTATTCTCTTCCCATGTCAAGCTCTCTCCCTTTGACTGTTCCTTTCTTTTGATGTCTCTTGTCAGCAATTCTCTCCTTTGTATGTACTCTCCCTTTCTAAATACTTCTCTCCCTTTGGATAATGTGATGGATATAATATCTCCTGATATAATCTCTCCTTATATAATCTCTCCTTGTATGATAATGGATATAATATATCCCTTTGATAGAAATACCAAAAATATTTGACAGTAGTGCCAAACAATCCTTTATATCCATAATATACTCCTTGAATTTCCCAATCTATCAGCAATATAACAATTATGGCGCTCGGAGTAGATAAATACCTTATTTTGTATAGATGTATCTTTGAAGTCCATCTCTTTTCTTGCATCAACATGAATGATATTCTGATAATATATAGGCTGATGCAACCTTCTAGTCATTTTACTGACTAGTAGACAAGGGTATGACCCCTAGTCTCTTTCTCAAGTACTCAAATGCATCCTTGGGCAGTGGCTTAGTGAAGATATTAGCCAATTGTTCCTTTGATTGCACATACTCAAGTATCACCTCCTTTTCTTGAACTTGTTCTCTTAAATAATGATACTTGATAGCAATATGCTTTTTTTTAGCATGCATGACTGGGTTCTTGGAAATGTTTATTGCACTGGTATTGTCACAATAGATAATTATTGGTTCAAAAATTTTCATATGCATACCTTCCAGTAACTATTTGATCCATGTAATATTTGAGCAGTTTGCATTAGCAAAAACATTCTCTTCTTCTGCAGTAGATTGAGAGATGCATCCTTGCTTCTTGCTAATCCATGTGATAAGTCTGTCACCCATAAAGAATGCTCGTCCAGTTGTTCTCTTTCGGTCATCAATATTTCCAGCCCAATCAGCGTCGGTAAAGACCTTAAGTTTAAATTTCACTTCTCTTCTATACCATAAGCCATATTCCTTGGTATTCTTCAGATATCTTAGGATTCTTTTCATAGCAGTCATATTTGATTCCCTAGGATTAGCAGAAAATCTTGCAACTATTCCTACTGCATGTGCAATATCTGGTCTAGTATGTACAACATACATGAGTTTTTCAATCATAGATTTGTACAAAGTTTGATTTACCTCTGATGAATTGTTCTCCTTTGTCATCTTACATCCAGTTTCCATCGGTGTTCCAACTAGCTTGGAATCTTCCATTTTGAATATTTTTAGCACTTCTTTGATGTATTTGGATTGTGTAATGAAAATACCTTCATCTTGTTGCATGATATGTAGACCAAGAAAGAACTTAATCTATCCAAACATAGACATTTCAAACTCTTTTCTCATTTCATTTACAAATGATTTGTATAGCATATCATTTCCTCCAAATATGATGTCATCAACAAATATCTCAGCAATCAAAATGTTAGCATCAGTATCCTCCTTCAAATAAAGATTACTATTTTCACTAGTTCTTACAAATCCAGTACTTATGAGATAGGAATGAATTCTTTCATACCAGGCTTGGGATGCTTGTTTAAATCCATTCAAGGCTTTGTGTAATCTACATACCATGTTCCTCTTGTCTGGATCAAAAAACCCTTCTGGTTGCTCAATGTATACCTCTTCCTCCAGTATTCCATTTAGGAATGCAAACTTGACATCCATTTGATATACCTTGAATCCTTTACATGCAACATAAGCAAGTAATATTCTCACTCCTTCTAGCCTAGAAACGGGTGCAAAGGTTTATCCATAGTCAATCCCTTCTTCTTGTGCATACCCCTTGCATACTACTCTTTCTTTGTTTCTAGTGACTTCTCCATTCTCATTCAATTTATTCCTAAATATCCATTTTGTACTGATGACAGTCTTGTCATCTGGTTTTAGTACAAGTGTCCATGTCTTTTTTTTCTCAATCTGCTCAATCTCCTTATTCATATCACTAATCCATTCATCATTATCAAGTGCAGCATTGACAGGTTTTGGATCAAAATCACAAATAATACATCTTGTGTTTAGAGACTTACTTCTAGTTCTCATACCAGCCTTCTTATCTCCAATGATCTAGTTCTGTGGATGGTTCCTTCTGACATATGTGGCAAGTATAGGTTCAATTGTTTGTCTATCATCTTGATAATCATTTTGTCCTTCATTCTGATCTCCATCACTTGGTACATCATCTTGAGAAATATCCTGATTGTCAGTATTTGCAGCCTGATGCTCGGATGCAATAATCTGTTACTCAGGAGCTATACATTGTTGCTCAGCTAGAGTGTTAGGTTCTTCATTGTAGACAAACCTGTTGTAGTCCTCTGGTTCTTTTGTGCTTTCCTTTTCATTCTTCTCTGCAAATTCATCTATCTTTATATTTTCACTTTCAACAATTTTGTTAGAGGCTTTATTGAGGCATTTATAAGCCTTTCTCTAGGTGGAATACCCTAGAAAGATTCCTTCATCACTTTTGGAGTCAAGCTTTCCATTTCTATCATCTTTTAAGAAATAACATTGACTACCAAAAATTTTGAAGTAACTTACATTGGGTGTGTAACCATACCATAGCTCATAGGGTGTCTTCTTGGTGTCTTTCTTCAATTTTACTCTGTTCAATGTGTAAACAACATTACTAACAACTTCCCTCCAAAAGATTTGGGTGATGCTTTCTATTATTAGTGTCCTTGCACAATCAACAATGGATATGTTCCTTCTTTCAGCAATTCCATTTTGCTGTGGTGTTCTTGGTGCAGAGACCTATCTTTTGATTCCGTGCTCATTACAAAAGTTAGTGAATTCATCTAAAATATATTTCCCTCCTCTATCTAACCTTAAGCATTTCAATTCTTTACCACTTTGTTTTTCTACCATTTCTTTGTACCATTTAAACATCTTGAATGCTTCAGATTTATCTTTTAGAAACATTACTGTCATCATTCTAGATTAATCATCAACAAAGAGAATAAAATATCTATCACCATAATAACTCTTTGTTCTCATGGCTCCACATAGATCAATATGGACTAATTCTAGAATGGCATTAGATGTATGAGTTTTTCTTTTGAAACTAGAATTTGTCATCTTACCTTTTTGACAATTTTTGCACATGATATTGTCTGGCTTAATCATCGTCGGTAAGCCTCTTACATTTCTCTTTCTACTTATCTTTATCATGTTGTCAAAATTTATATGACACAATATTTTATGCCATAACCATATGTCTTCATTTCTATCCATTAATCAAGTGGTTCCAGTATCATTTAGATAGAATAAGTTACCTTTTGTCTGCTCACCGGTACCAATCAAACTTCCTGATTTGTTGAAGATCTTTGCCTTCTTATTCTCAAATTCTACTCTATGACCTGGATTATTCAACTGAGAAACACTCAATAGATTATAATTCAATCCTTTCACCCAATAAGCATTTTCACATTTTATCAAGTTATTCAACATTATAGTTCCTTTTCCTTCATGTGGACAAGGTGAATCATTACCCATTCTTACTGAACCACCATTATAGTATTCAAAAGTCTCAAACTTTTGCTTGTCACCGGTCATATGGTGAGTGTAGCCACTATCTATGATCCAGACATCATTTTTACTAACTTTAGATATGAGTGTAGTTTCTACATACCTTTCTTCATCGTCATCGGAGTCATCTTTTATTGCCACAAACACCATCTCGATATCTTCATCAGATTCGGTGTCATTATCTTTATATTTTCATTTAGATAGGTAACTAGCCTTCTTTTCTTTGTCCTTGTAGTCTTGGGTATCTCTTCTTTCTGATTGTTGGTTACTTATGTAATCACCTCTGTCAAACTTCTTTTCAAATGACCTGTCATTACTTCTGTCATAGTTTCTTCTGTTAGGACATCTTGCAGAAAAGTGTCCAATTTTTTTAAAATTAAAACACACATGTGAAAATTTACCTTTGTATTTACCTTTTCCTCTCTGCATTCTTATTTCCATAAGTGCTTCAATTTCATCAAGATCTTCTTCTTCACTTTCACTATCACTATCGTTTCTCATAGTGTATTTATGAATTGATATACTTATTCTCAAAGAAGATTTCAATGCAGACTCTATGTTTGGTAAGACACTATTATCAAAATTATCAATCTCAAATGAAATTAGTCTTCCAATCAAACTATCTAGAGTAACATTGTTAGTTTCTATTTCTCTCATTTCTTGTATGGTAGATACTCTAATAGCATAAGTAGATAGTAAGGTTCTTAGAATTTTACTTACCACTATATCTTCATCTAGTACACCTCCAACTCCTCAGATAGCATTGACTACCTCTTTTATTCTTGTGTTGTACTATGTGATGTTTTCACCTTCTTTCATTCTGAGATCATCAAAATTTCCTCTAAGGCTTTCTACCTTGGCTCTCAGAATATTTTTATCACCACCATGTACAAGCTTCAATTTGTTCCACATCTGCTTTGCATTTTGCATGCTTTGACATCTTCAAATTCAGCATCGGAGAGTGAGGAAGCAAGCTCTATCATCATGTAGTTGTGCTCATGCTTCTCTCTCATTTTTTCAACTGTGGGTGCTCCCATGGGAAACACATATTCAGTATCTAAGTATTGAGTAACATCATTTCCAATACTTGATAAGTGGAGTCTTATCCTGCTTTTCCATGAAGAAAAGTTGTCTTTGTTCAACTTGGGCACATCTCATCTATTCATCTTGTGATTTTTATCTTGAGCTATTAAACTCCCTTTCTAAGCACACAAGCTCTGATACCAATTGTTAGTAATGACTGAGAGGGGGGAGGGGGTGAATCAGTGGCCTCAAAAATTAATCCTTAAATCAACCCTTCAAACTTAGTACCACAAAAATTATACCTCTAGTTATTTTCAGTCCTATAAGATGAATCTCTTGAAATATTTATATCAAATTTCTACTTGTCAGAATGCTTTGTAAACCTTCTTCTGTAGGTTTACCGTTAATAAGTCTCTCTATTTACCAAAACACAGTAAATAACTAGTGTATACCGATCAATCCAAATTTACTTATGTGAAATGCAAAACAATAAAGTAATGACTCATAGACACATTAACACATGGATTTTTAATGTGGAAACCTTGTTAAGGGAAAAACTACTTGGACCAGTACCCCAAATTTTTACTCTTCTGAAGTGAGCTCGGTTAAGAGCCAACGTTGTTAAAGGTTACAAACACACTGTTAGGTGTGACCTTGTTAGAGGATTTAAATAGATAGTTTGTCACTTAGTATCTGACATCTAATGCTACCATCCTTGATCAAACACTCGCTTGACCTGTCAATAGGTATCGGGCATATCCAATGCTACTTTGTATGATCAAAATTTTTGATACTCTTTGGGAGATATCTCAATTAGAAAAGAATTTTAAGTCTTGCTTGGTTAAGAGAATTGATGCTTAAATGGTTAAATTGAGACAGTAAATTGATTTTTTCACATATACAACTTGAATTGCAGATTTTCAGATCTATTGTAAGTGCATTACCTTTCTGATCAATGTTATCAATTCAATACCTTTGCTCCACACTTTTCTTCTCTGTGATGCTATATCACTATTCTTCGGTGTCCTTAGAATTTGGCTCTTTCCTCAACTTGATTGATCAGGCCTAAATGAAGGCTTTCTTCTCCTTCAGAATCTCTTCAGCATCTATTCTCTTGTCACTTCCCTTATTCATAATGAATAATCTTGTCTCTTTTATAGACATGATTTCACTATTTCTTGGTTTTCTTGATCTTGGCGTTATCCACAATTCTTTCCAATTAGATTTAAAGAAAAATTTCAATTTAATCTCATATAGATCTTCTTGCCAACTAGACAAAGAAGCTTTAAATCCTTTACTTATCTCCGGCTTTATCTTGTCGATTAAAACAATGATAAGTATCAGTTAAGTCTATTTTTAGCTCTTGACAATTAAGCATTTTATCATTTATGAACTCTTTGTTCTGTTGGTCAATACTTCAGTTAGTCATCGGTGACAACTGACTATCCCATCGGTGTGACTTTAGTTGTATTCAAGATCTCCGTCCATTGGGAAAAATTGTAATTATGTCCGTCAAGTTACATTGTTCTTTGCTCATCGGGCAACACTGTGACTTTGTTCATCGGTAATGATGTGCATTTGCTCGTCGGGTAACACTGTGACTTTTCTCTCATTGATTTACTCTGACCGTTGGTGTGCACTCCATCAATGTATATAGTCACTTTGTGAATACTTGACTTATATGCATTACTGATAGCATAACCTTTGATTCATTGGTTCTCTGAAGTCTTTTAGCAATATGTACATGACCATACAAATTATATTAAGTTGACATCAATGATAATACAATACATTAACTGATTTAATGTCTTGCATAGACTTTCTATGACTTGGTGATCATCAACTTAACATCTTCAAACATTCAATCAGTTATAGTTCAACTTAATTAAGATAATTAATGAGTTGTCAATCTTGGGGCTTGGTTCGTAGGAATTCACACGTATTTTATTGAGGGATATCTATTTTAATTAATTATAATATGTTATGTGATTTTTTTGAGTCTATCTGTTCACTTCTCTCAAAATATGCATGTTCACTAGTTATCTACCCTTCACATGAATTGTATTCTTATCGATATGAATTGATTGCTTGGATTAAATATATATTTTTCTTGTGTCTGTGGCATACATTTTTGAGATAGACAAATTTAAAGAGGTAATTACTTAATTCTTTTTGTGCATCATATATAGGAGATCCTTTGGATTTTTCATTTTTCAAATATCTGCGAAGTATTTTTGTTGTTTACTTCTCTTTAAACAAAAGTTAATATGGAATACAGAGTGAATCTTCCTCAGATAGCTTGGGGAGTTAGAATGGAAGCTCAATACAACACAAAGTGCATCTGTCATTATTCTTCACAATTTATTGATCACACATTGAAGATTCTATTTAAACTCTTTTGGGTAATGACTGGTTGAATTCGAACTCTTATGCATTGTTTACTAAATTTGCTTCAAGGTTTCTCACTATTTTAAAGGATGTGATACTTGACACTTCATTAGTTCAGTCAACTGCTCTTAAATTTTTGAATGCATCATTATTTGACAAAGATATGTTAATTTTTTTATCTCAATTTTCATAAACTTAGTAATGGGGTTTTCCCCCTTGGTGGTTTCATCACCCTTTTCAAAATTTATGTCTGATAATTGTCTTTGAGACTTGTTGTCTATTGTTAGACTTGGTGTATAGGATGGATCATTGTTGGGCTTGGTTGAAGAATTTAATGAATCTCTTCAATATTTTTCTCCTAATCTTGTTTCTATTGCACTTGATCGATTCTTGGCGATATACACTTTTATGGCCCATGCTAAAGAATATGATAGTTCCGAATTCTTGGCAATTTCTCCAGTTTAGGCATTCACTCCTGCTGAAGGGGATGGTTTTCATTCTCCATTTCATGATCATGATAATTAGTCAACTGATACATTACATCTTCAATCTGATCATGCTCTTTTGGAGGTCGATACTCTCAGTCTGGTGCCTTTGGATGATTTGGGTGGTCACTTTACTCCACCTGATACTAGTACCAGCAATTGGTTTTTGATCTATCTAGTATCCATGATGATTCAGGTACTACTTATAGATAGTTTCATTCTACTATATTATCATAGACATATTATTTTTGTTTGTATTTAGGGCCCGTTTGGTTGCACCCCATAACCGGGTTATGCAGCCCATAACCCGGTTATGGGGT